>JASEVX010000003.1:5385364-5490005 GCA_031761405.1 Serripes groenlandicus
ATGACACGATGGTGATGGACACGATAGCACGATGACGATGGCAAAGATTGACACGATTGACGATGGCACGATGACACGATGACACGATGGTTGATGGCACGATAGTACGATAGCACGATGGTGATGACACGATGACACGATGGTGATGGCACATGGCACGATGAGATTGACGCGATGTAATATCACACTCATCGTCCCATCGGTGACATCGTGTATCACCATCCGTTGTCATCGTGTCATCGGCGCCGTGTCGTCACCGTGCTATCGTTCATCACCTTGTGTCCATCGTACCATCACAATCAGTGTCCATCGTGTCATTCACCATCGTGTCATCGTGGCTATCGTGCATGGCGTATTTGGTGCACGATAGCCACGATAGCCCTAACGGTACACCGTAACATACCCTCTATAGCATTTTTATTATTCTACAATATTTAATTTAACTATCTAATGAAATATGACAGAGCGGACAAAAAAGCCCAATGCATAAAACCATTGAAAACATCAAACTACTCCCATATGTAGGTTTTCTTTCAAGTCTTTTTTTATTTTTTACCTTGAAATTGCACTGTTATCTGCCCTGCCGGTACTAAAATGGGGGGTAACAACAAAAATGGGCTCCCGAGTCATAAGATGACAATGGCACACGCTTTTTCCGTGTGCTGTTGCGATGGTCCCCCGGACTGGGGGTGGAGTCAGTGAAGGCTTTGCTGCATGGGAGTCCCGTATGCGCGGGGTGCGGCGCCCTTCATTGCGTGACCGGGGGGATGGCGATATCTGGGTCATATACGAAAGGACGGCCTCCCCGTCAGTTATTGTCTGGGGGGTGCGCGCGCGGCATCGGGACTCGCATGTGCAATGTGCAAGGGGGGGGGGGGGGGGGGGGCATAGCTGCGAAATCCCTCGGCCTGACTTGGGGACTTAGTAGATAAGGGAGCCCATACACCCAATATGCGTCAGTGTTGCAACCAAGCTATAAACGTTTATACCATGTAAATAGTGTATCCTGCAGGGGCTGGCACAGTGTGGGATTTATGTATATACGCTAGGTTTTAATGGGTTCTAAAGGTGCTTGTAGGTCATAGCTGCGAAATCCCTCGGCCTGACTTGTGGGACTTAGTAGGATAAAGGGAGCCCATACACCAATCTGCGTCAGTGGTTAGCAACCAAGCTAATAAACGGTTTATACCATGTTAAAATAGTTTATCCTGCAGGGGCTGGCACAGTGTGGGATATATGATATATAACGCTAGTTTTAATGGATTTCTAAAGGTGCTGGAGGTCTTTTTTTAGCCTGAATGTTTTAACCACACTCTGCCAATACACATGTAGAGAAATTGTATTATGTTTTCCATATGTTTTTATGTCTTTTAAAAATCAAATCTTAGTTTTTCATTGATGATAGCGGCGAAATCCCTCGGCCTGACTTGTGTGGACGTAGTAGGATAAGGGATCCCATACACCAATATGGCTGTAAGTGTTTTGCAACCAAGCTATAAACGTTTATACCATGTAAATAGTTTATCCTGCTGGGCTGGCACAGTGTGGGATATATGTATATAACGCTAGTTTTTTAATGGTTCTAAAAGGTGCTGGAGGTCTTTTTTTAGCCTGAATGTTTCTAACCACACTCTGCCAATACACTGTAAGAAATTGTATTATGTTTTTCCCATATGTTTTATGTCTTTTTAAAAATCAAATCTAGTTTTTCATTGATGATGGTTACGACGTTGTTTACCCTCGCGCTCGGCAATATGCCATTTTTCGACGAAGTTTTTCAATTTTTAAGTATGTGACTATTTATGTATTATATATATTTCCATTTACCTGTACCAACGGGGCTTGTGATTGCTGGACGCTAAATCTGGTCAAGTCGTCTTTCACCATAAGATTTATGTGTGACGGTCGACCTTGGCCAGAAAGCAGATTGAAATTTTTTTGGCACTTAGGGATTACTTTTTTTTTTTTGTCCGGCGTCTGTCTGTGGTCACACTTTTTCGTCAAGTTTTCAATACTTTTTTTCTACTCAAAGGATTACATTGGAAACTTCTGACAAATGTTTATATCAAGTGTTGGGGGGGGGGTGATTGGTTCACAAAAGGGGGGATAATCCAAATATTTTTTATATCAGAGTTATTGCCCCTTTTGTAAAAATATATAAATTTTCCCCAGGTGACACGTGCTCCGGGGGGAGCACTCCATTCTAGTTCTTTTTACCTTCATTTTTTATCAATTGTTTGACAAAAGAAGGTTAACTACACACACACTTAATATACTTACATACAAAATATAAACTATAAACAGAAAACGGGATATCGTAACAATGATTATCAAAAGTCATGTATAATACATAATAAACAAAAAGAATAACCACTCTGTCTACCCCAGAAAAAAATGGACAGAGAATAGTAGCTGCTCGCCAAATGGCTTTATGCCAAAAGGCGAGGGTAAACAACCACATATGATGAGGATTCCATACATTCTTGTTAAACTCCTCGATATCAGCAATGGATTTACACAGAGAACTCACGAATGTTGCAGTTGATCTCACATATATTGGACATCGACTCTAAATATTCATCGTCACTCATCGCAGGTCTACCCCCTTCCCCTTACTACTATCGACAAACTATTTATTTCCAGATTTCTGGCAGACGAAGGGCAGACTGATCTAAAGGGTTTTAACACGGCAGATGCTTCACACGAGTCCCTCGAAATGTGGACATGACGTCACATTTCCGGAATTCCTTCAAATACTCGTACAAACCTGGACCTAGTTTTACACACCTGGCTCAGGACAAACAACTGGTTACGTCGGAATATCTGGGTCTCTGTGATCCGTGTACATTTAAACCGGATGTCATCGCCAAACAGGAACCTTCTTGCTGACATGGGCGTATGTTCTCGAAAAAACCAACAAGAGTGAAATCTACTCATTCACACCATATGTTACATTTTCCTAGATATTTAGATTGAAGTGAACATTTAGTTTGTACATACTACAGAAATTCTGGATTAAAGTACATTTGATAACATAAATACCTTATATGTTTTCTCTTGTGTCTACTATTAAATCTACATTGCTCAATTTAAATGGCGTCCTTTTAAGAAATCACCATTTGATAAAATAGACTATAATGTTACATTGTAACATGGAGCATCTACATAATGAATTGTATTTTCTGACAAAAAAGATGACTCTGGCTGAACTGCATCATCTGGAGAACCGTAGAGAATTAATGGATACAAATTAAGCATGCTCATTTATGGTCGTTGTATCATGATTAAAATGCTCCCCGCAGATCGGTTGTGTACATATGTGTCGATGATCCGGCAAAGCAAACATAAGTATAACTGCGATCAAGGAAATCAAGATTTACGTTCCGTCCATTGAGTTGTTCTGGCTTTGCACTGTTCTTCTAATTGTTATAAAAGTGTTCAAGACTTTTCTGACAATAATTGTGTAGTGGCTTTGCTAAGCATGACTGCGTTAGGCGATCTTATTCACTAGTCCAAAATGTAACAGATCTCGAATGATCTTTGTGTAATGGTTGCATATATCTCTGATGTGTATCAATCAACACACAACATCATTTCAGATATTACATTTGACTTTAACGGAAAGAAGCTGTTGGTAACTGGAGCTTGGCAAGGTATGGGAGTTCGCTGGCAAATCGGCTTTGGCGAAATGTGGTTGACGGGTGGTTTGCTGTTAGCCGTACAGCATCCAAATTAATAAGTGTAAGAGGTGAATTCACAAGCCTTTACACTTTAACGTCGGATCTTTCTAACGAAGTGGAGCGTAAGAGAAGAAACTACGGGGCTAGAAGCAATGGATGGAGTAGTGATAAACGCCACGGGGCATTATTATTCTAGATGGACTACCAGCTTTGGTTGAAAGAAAAATGACTTCAATAGACTTGCGGGTGTTTAAGAGGTCATACCCAAGATTTTGATCATCAGTTAAATTATCAAATATCGATAATCCTATCTGCCCTCGGAAACAATATATTCGTTAATCTCCGTACGGTTTCCATGATTTACCGATAATTGATCACACGCTGTGAAGAGATTCGTAAAACAATAAACGCCTAGGGAATAGTCGTGTCGGACAACGAGCCAGTACACTAGGTTAAAGCTTTAAATGGTTAGAATAATGAAGATCGTAATTTAGTGACACACGCCCCAAATAAACTAATTTGCACATATAAAACACACACATATATCATATATAATCTTTATTTCCTCCAATATTGAAGATTACAAGAATACAATATAAATGAAATTAATTAGAACAGAATGAGATACAATTAAGCCTGAATTGAAAAAACAAAAGACAAAAATACAACAACAAACAAACCATATATATATACATGCAGGTGTTACATACCCAACTTGTGGGACATTCAAAACCCATATGGTACATTTTTGTCATAGTAGTCAAAACCCATATGGTTAAAAAAAAACCAGGGTAGTCAAAACCCCATACGATAGAAAAAACAGGGTAGTCAAAACCCATACGATAGAAAAAATATGTTAGTCAAAACCCACTCGGTTAAAAAAACAGGGTAGTCGAAACCCATATGGTTGAAAATGCAGGGTATCAAAACCCATACGATTGGAAATGCAGAGTAGACACAACTGTACTGATTGAAAGTACGCCACAGATTGGTATTAATTCAGTCACATGTGATAAATGAATTAAGGTGATAATTGCCTTAAAGTGTTAATTTCTTTAAATAATAACAATAAGTTGTATGTTTTTAATCCATCTGTTTGTCACAATTATTGATTGTGCTAAGCATAATTACTATGATATTTGTAAGTAATATCTTAAGCTGTCCTTTGTTTACCGCTTTCAATAATTGAAGATCTACATTAACTATTCCTACAGTTTTTTACTTTAACCGATTTTCAAACTGTTGCAATAATGTTACTAAGTGTCATTTGGTTTCATCATTCAAACTGGAGTTCATAACTAGTAATAAAGGTAAACGTAAACTTCTCTATGAAGGGTATGCTTATACAAAGAGATGTCTTTTTTATTCAAGTAACATTCCTCTAAGATATAAAGCAACCATATAATAATTACTTAAGCTTGATAAAAGAATTATCATCTGACTGAATTAATACCAATCATTGGGTTTTTTACAATCATATGGGTTTTGACTACTCTGCATTTTCAACCATATGGCTTTTGACTACTCTGCATTTTCACCATATGGGGTTTTGACTACTCTGCATTTTCTATCGTATGGGTTTTGAAAACCCTGCATTTTCTATCGTATGGGTTTTGACTACCCTGTTTTTTTTATCCATATGGGTTTTGACTACTATGACAAAAATGAACCATATGGGTTTTGACATACACTCCCAACCTGTTGTGAGGGAGGCTGCGCCACCGAGTAGTGGTAGGGGAATAAGCAGAATTATCTCCCTACAGAACTCTTACTCGAAACGAAAAAATAAGTGTTCAAGAGAGACATTCCCTTATGTAAGACCCATACTTCAGTTATCATACTTGTGAATGTGAATATGCACACATGCATTTAGACGTATATACGCCTCCATAATGTGTACACATTTACACACATATACAAACAATATATACATGAACATGAAGAACATACAATCATAGATACATAGATTTCAAGAAGTTCACCTTGTTTGCGTAGCCAAGCTCTGTAACATTTTCCACGTATATACTCTTTCTGACACATCTGGAGCAGATGGTGTTTTGACAACATTGTGGCAAAGATGAAATTTCTCATAATGAGCAATTTATCCTTTCGCCACAATGTTTTCCTCCTAATTCAATAATTGAATTTCATTTATCACATGACAATGCCTGTATCCGATCTAATATACCCATTACGTATTTCTTTATATTACACGAGTGTAATATAACATGTCCGAATCACTATTGTTGTACTTATTCGCGAATGTTTAAAAAATGGCTGAGAACGTGTATCCGGTAAAAACAAACGTCACGATCGATCGACGAGGTAAAGGGACCATTATCGGTCATGAAAATATTTGTTTGTGTCATCAGTTTATTAAGTATTACATGTTTGGACTATTTTCTGACAGCGAAAAAAAGTTTTTCTTTTTGTGTTTCGTCGTGTGATAAAAAGAATCTGACATTCGTTGTAATTTAATAAAGTTTTATTAAACTCGTCCAATAAATGTGTTATTAAGCTCGACAAAGGCTCGCTTCATAACACACTTCTTGAACTCGTTTAATAAAACTTTATATGAATTGACATCTCATGTCAGATCCTAGATTTATAGAGATTTTTCCTATTTTCGCCTAGATGCGTTAATAGTCGTCTGCTGCGGATTTGTGGTATGTGGGAAAGGATTGGAGGATAAAAAGAAACAGGATAAAAACTAACAGGACAAAAAGCAACGGACAACAAGAAACAAGTTAAAAAGCAACACATTTTAAAAAATACAATAAAAATCCATATGTTTAAGTCTACAAATATGAAAAAGACACAAACTAGCAGAGGACTAATGTAATTTCTTGATTTTGTATTAGATGATTTTTAAAAATATATACATATGAGGTAAAGGGTATACCTTAGTGCATTGTTCAATGAAATTGAGTCGGATTAAACTATTTACAACCTTACAATAATATATGTAACTCAAAGTGCTAATATTTCTTTCTCTTTAAAATTTTATTTATATATTATGCATGTCTGTGTGAAGATGTTTGTAAAGGCGGAAGGAAAACATTGAGGGAGAAGAGATTGCTCATAATTAGCAATTAATCATTTTCACACAATGATATCTTCTGTCAACAATTATGAAAAATATTAGTGTGTGTGGCAGATGTTTAAAAAAAGTTGAAGAAAACATTATGGGAAAAGGAGAAATTGCTTATTAAGAGAAATTTCTCCTTTGCACGCAATTATATTTTCTGTCAGATATTCTGTCACATAATGTTTTTAACGTTTCTTTTTTAAGTTACAAAGACTTCATACAAAACCTATCTAAATTGTTCAACATTGAAGATTACCGTGTGAGAACCGTGTATCATTCGGATACAAATTTACTTTATGATGGTCATAAAACTTCGGATCGAATCGGGAGAATTTCCGAACTATCACGAATACATTTAAAACCATGAAGTTACAAATATATTTTTTATGAAAGAATAATTACATTGTTGATGAAGAAGTGTAGTATCCGAGACCGTTTGTACCTAAGAAATATCTATAATGATATTCCATCGGATATAAGTGAAGGGGTACTTTTATTTTGTTCTTTGTTTATATGAAATTGACAACGTTTATTCAACCTAAAAAAAGACAATTTAGATTTTAAAAAATCTCGGAAAAAAAAATATGCATGTTAAAGATAGATAATTATATAGTGTTAAGCCGTTTGCACCTAAGCGATAACTTCATTATAAAGGCTTTATAGCGCGTTAAAGTTACTACAACTCCTCTTTATTTATATATGGTAAATTATCCCCGATAGCAAATAACGGCTGAAATAATTCTTCCTCATGTGTTGTTGACGACGAGTCGATAGGCCACGGACATTTAATTATATTTGGAACTTTATTAAACACGTGTTCCATGGAATACCCTCTACCAAGATTGTTCAAATGATTCCGATCTTTTATAAGAAAACTGGCCACCATGGGTGTTGCATGCTTTCCTTATAAGTATAGAGAAAGAAAATTGTAAACCTTTTCAGTTCTATTTAATTAGGTGAGCGAAACAGGACCATCGTCTTCCTATTGATTATTATTATATCTTTATTTCCTACGATCACCGAAGATAGTACAAAGTACAAAGAAACAATACAAAGTTGATAGAGAATGTGTTAGGTACGGTGGCACAGAGGTGACATGTGTGCGATTTTATTTATCTCGTTCCCACGAGATAATAACTCGTTCCCACAAGATAATTAAGTCGTGGGAACAAGATAATAACTCGTTCCCACGAGATATTATGTCGTTCCCACGAGATAATAAGTCGTGGGAACGAGATAATTAAGTCGTTCCCACGAGATAATAACTCGTTCCCACGAGATATTATGTCGTTCCCACGAGATAATTAAGTCGTGGGAACAAGATAATAACTCGTTCCCACGAGATAATAAGTCGTGGGAACGAGATAATTAAGTCGTTCCCACGAGATAATAACTCGTTCCCACGAGATATTATGTCGTGGGAACGAGATAAATAAAATCGCACACATGTCACCTCTGTGCCACTGTAGTTAGGACATATTTAATACACCCCGATAAATAAGCCAACATTTCGATTTACAGTTTGATGAAGTCGGGCAGTCTTTTGTAACCAAATAGTCTAAAATCATTTTCATATAGTTTCTGTAAAGCAAACATATTTTCCTTTGGAATGCTGGAATATGCGGTAGCAAGGGCGTTCATTCTTAGTCGTTTAGTATCATCCCTGGTCATGTTATGTTTAGCTCGAACACTTTTTATCTCATTGAAAAAATCATGGTATTTTAATCCATCCGAGGTCTCCAATCGTGTGGGGAATATTTCCGTAGATGAAATATAACCATTTAAGATAAAGGCCATCCACATACGTTTACATAGTCCAACAATGCCAATGCATCGTGTATGTCTCTTATATATGTCATAATTATATTTAATCTCATCCTCTATCTCATACTCGGTGTGATGAGTAGATTTCATTTTGTTCAATAAATCAATCTTGTTGGTTTTTTCGAGAACATACGCCATGTCAGCAAGAAAGGTTTCCTGTTTGGCGATGACATCCGGTTTAAATATACACGGATCACAGAGATCCGATTCCGGTAACCAGTGTTTGTCCTGGGCCACGTATGTAAAACTATGTCCAGTTTGTACGACGTATTGAATGAATTCCGGAAATGTGACGTCATGTCCACATTTCGAGGACTCGATTGAAGCATCTGGCCGTGTTAACTTTATGATCATTCTGCCCTTCGTCTGCCAGAAATCTGGAAGTAATAGTTTGTCGATGTAGGCAGACCATAACCGAGTAAACGGATCCCGAACGGTCATAATGCGCCATGAATTTCTTATAAAAACGGCAAACTTGTTTATGTCAAATAGCTTAAATTTCTCTGTTTTGGTATAGTGAACTTCATATTTACTTATGCTCAAAGGGTTACCAGTTTCCCTTTTCTGGCCCGCCAAATATTTAAATATTCGTAGCCACATTGTGCAGCCTGCCTTGGGGATAATACAGTAGGATACATTCATCGACTCGTCACCGGTTATCTCCCATGTTTTTCCGTTCGTTGATACCCCTGTGCGACATGTTTTATCGACGAGTGTTTTCCTTTCATTTAATATTGTTTGGATGTCGTATCCATGGCTGCTAACCTGAAATTAACGGATACGAAGGAATTTAGAGTAACTAGCGTTGTCATATGACAATGATACTCGTATGTCTGTGTTCATATATATCTACATAGACAGTGAGTGTAAGGAACGACAACTATGCGAAGGAGAATGCATAGATACATTTAACCTTTTTCCCACATACTACAAATCTGCAGCAGACCACTTTGAAAACATCTAGTAAAAATATAAAAAAAAGTCTTTTAAATAAATGTACAACAAATAATTACTTTATAAAGTTGAAAGCATTGTGGCAAATGAAGAAATTACTCATTACGACTAATTTCTTCTTTTGCCTCAATGTTTTCAAAAGTCATCTGCTGAAGTTTCTTCAAAATGCGTATACAGGTTGGAAATTTAGAAGACATGCATCCTTTTACAAAGACGGGGGAAACGAAGTATAAATGTAGAGCGGTGGCTTTTGTTTCCCGATTAAAACAAAATAGACTAACTAAACTTAAATCCCCAAGAAGGTTTGGGCATATAAACGTTGCGTACGTTACCCCTGCCGCCGTTCAATCCAAGCGTTATATATCATTAATAAACATTAAACAAGGACTTGCACTTCTGCAATAAAATACCAACCTTTAATAAAGATGTCTTTCGAACTTCATTGCCAATGCTTTGTCCTGAAAACAAACGTACAGAAATTACAAGCATACTGCGACGATGGTTCTCTCTTGTCTCTACTCTCACGACACCGCACGAATAATGAAACAAGCTATCGAGTTGTCGCGAGAACAGCGTCAAATTCACTTGAATATTTCTTCTCCTCGTGTAAAAGTACGGGAAACGGAAGTTGTAATGGCTTTGTGAAGTGCTCTCTGGTTGGTCGATATTTGGTCGTGTCCGGATTTTTAGCCAATCAGTGATCAGGTAATAGGAAACCATTTCTGTTTGTGTCGATATATTTAGACGTGTCTATGTTTTCCGCGGAAATGGTACCCTTTACAGCAACTCAAATATTAAGAAAACGAAGAGACGAATCAAATATCGGGACGATCATTCGATGTAGCAACTGATGGGCTACACAACGCACACGGAGTGGTTTCTAAATTCAAAAAACTGGGAGGAGATAGTTTTCGCAGGAAAAGCGGTTTTCGCCCGTTTCCATAGCAACGGTGGTTTCTATGGCGACCATACTACAAAAGGAACAACTAGAGCCTAGGCCCTTCATCCCTACCAAGTTTGATTGATATAAGCACCATGAGGCAATGATTAACAGAAACTAACTTCTAACACCGATAGTAATCATGGATATGGTAGCATGGATGGATCCATAGGCCGATCTTGATCTACAGTTGTTTTACCTGGATCATGGTACAAAATACATAAAGTGCAGATGGACATGTAAGCTCCTTTACCCGAATATTGCCCTAGTCTGTAATACAATCTAGAAAAAGAGTAGATAGCACGAATGGTTAGAATGTTTCACAATAACTATAACAGCTGGATAAGGTTACAAGCTCTTAAGTGTGAAACGTACACATTAGCATTTCTGAATAGTGTATGTTCAGATCAACATGCATATTTGCCCCGTCTAACCAGAATCTACACACGTTGACAGAAGCTTTTGTAAGTAATATGTAAGCAGTTTAGAACTGGATCTACACTGTTTACAAAAGCCACCCTTAGTTTTATTTCCGAAGATCAATTGTAGATTGACTTAAAAGCAGTAGGTAACAAGTGTAGTGTTTTTTTTCTTTCAACAAACATCTTGTGCAATGTTGTATTCGTAGACTTGCTATACTTTGGTCAGAGCCAACATACAGTATCACCAAAACCTTCCCTGTCAGCCTATATGTAATTTCTATGTTGGCGATAAGAATATAGAACCAGTAGCCTATATGTCATTTCTAATTTACAACCAGTAGCCTACATGTCATTTCTATGTTGGCGATACTAATTTACAACCAGTAGCCTACATGTCATTTCTATGTTAGCGATACTAATTTACAATCAGTAGCCTACATGTCATGTCTATGGTTGCGATAAGAATATAGAACCAGTAGCCTTCGAGTCATTTCTATGGTTGCGATAATAATTTACAACCAGGAGCCTACATGTCATTTCTATGTTGGTGATAATAATTTAGAACCAGTAGCCTCCATGTCATTTCTATGTTGGTGATAATAATTTAGAACCAGTAGCCTTCGAGTCATTTCTATGGTTGCGATAATAATTTAGAACCAGTACCCTACGTTTCATTTCCATGTTGGCGGTAATAATTTATAACCAGTAGCCTGCATGTCATTTCCATGTTGGCGGTAATAATTTAGAACTAGTAGCCTTCATGTCTTTTCCATGTTGGCGATAATAATTAAGAACCAGTTGCCTACATGTGATTTCTATGTTGGCGATAAGAATTTGGAACCAGTAGCCTACATGTGATTTCTATGTTGGCGATAAGAATTTGGAACCAGTGGACTAAATATCATTTCTATGTTAGGTATAAGTATTTACAACCAGTAGCCTACATGTAATTTCTATGTTGGCGATAAGAATATAGAACCAGTAACCTACATGTCATTTCTATGTTGGCGATAAGAATATAAAACCAGTAGCCTGCATGTCATTGCTATGTTGGCGATAAGAATATAGAACCAGTAGCCTACATGTCATTTCTATGTTGGCGATAAGAATATAGAACTAGTAGCCTACATGTCATTTCTATGTTGGCGATAATAATTAAGAACAAGTAGCCTACGAGTCATTTCTATGGTTGCGTTAAGAATTTAGAACCAGTAGCCTACATCTCATTTCTATGTTGGCGATAAGAATATAGAACCAGTAGCCAACATGTCATTTATATGTTGGCGATAAGAATATAAAACCAGTAGCCTGCATGTCATTGCTATATTGGCAATAAGAATATAGAACCAGTAGCCTACATGTCATTTCTATGTTGGCGATAAGAATATAAAACCAGTAGCCTACATGTCATTTCTATGTTGGCGATAAGAATATAGAACCAGTAGCCTACATGTCATTTCTATGTTGGCGATAATAATTAAGAACCAGTAGCCTACGAGTCATTTCTATGTTGGCGATAATAATTAAGAACCAGTAGTCTACGTGTCATTTCTATGTTGGCGATAAGACTATAGAACCAGTAGCCTACGTGTCATTTCTATGGTTGCGTTAAGAATATAGAACCAGTAGCCTACTTGTCATTTCTATGGTTGCGTTAAGAATATAGAACCAGTAGCCTACATGTCATTTCTATGTTGGCGATAAGACTATAGAACCAGTAGCCTACGAGTCATTTCTATGGTTGCGTTAAGAATATAGAACCAGTAGCCTACATGTGATTTCTATGTTGGCGATACAATTTAGAACCAGTAGCCTACATGTCATTTCCGTGTTGGCGATAATAATTTAGAACTAGTAGCCTTCATGTCATTTCTTTGTTGGCGATAATAATTTAAAACCAGTAGCCTTCATGTCATTGTTATCTTGGCGACACGAATTTAGTATTAAAGTTATAAAGTGATAGCCTTGATAGTTCGATAGTTCCTGAAACAATCAGTCGAACTAATGACATTATCATATTTGGTTAAGGCACATACACTGAGGCTGTCTGTGTCAATGGAACCTGCTCGATTTAACACTTACACTCAACCCCAACATCATTGATTGACTAACGTCTCAGTTGAAACTCGATAGTTCAGACGGTAACGACGAGGGATACGACTCGGTCATTCATTCTTTATAATGGTTAGTAAATGTTATATTGGCTAGTGTGAATCGTCTTCCACCAATGGACTAAATAGTCTATGTTGGAAGGTAGTTCGTGGGAGAATGTTGCTTGAAGTGCATGTGTGCAGTTGCGAGAAAACCAGGAAACACACGTTTGAGCCGTCCCGCAAGAAAACCAACATTGCGTAATGTATCGACCCGGATCAGCCTAAGCATCCGGACAGACCCTTTTCGCCCCAGTGGATTTTCTGTTTCAGGAATCATTATTTTATACCTCTATCCCCCTGAGACGGGATGTGTCGGCCTGGATCAGTCTGCGCGGACTGCGCAGGTTGATCTGGGTCGATACATTACGCAGAGGTCGTAATGTTGGTTTTCGCGGGACGGCTCGTAT
Source organism: Serripes groenlandicus (assembly GCA_031761405.1). Classification (NCBI taxonomy): domain Eukaryota; kingdom Metazoa; phylum Mollusca; class Bivalvia; order Cardiida; family Cardiidae; genus Serripes; species Serripes groenlandicus. The sequence goes on from JASEVX010000003.1 coordinate 5,398,833, forward strand.
GTAGATGCTACCGCCATAACATTATTGACTTACCGTTGACAATGGAGAGGAGTTAAACTCCAATCAATCAATTGAATAATGTATCCGACTCATTAAGAAAAATAACACAAATGTTCTATCGGTCCTAATTATTATTGAGTAGTAGTAGTAGAAGTAGAAGTATTACTTGAAGTAGCTGAAGTAGATGTAGTAATATTAATATTTTAGAAGTTACAGCAGTAGTAGTAACAATAGTAGCTATAGCGGTAGTAGTTGTTGTTGTTTTAGTAGCTGTAGCTGCATCAGCAACAGAAGCAACAGCAGTAGTTGTAGTAGTAGTAAAATAAGTAATAGTAATAGTAGTACTGGAAGTAGTAGTAATAGAAGCAGTAGTAATAGTAGTCGTAGTAATAGAAGAGGAGGTAGTGGCTATATAAGGGGGTAGTAATAGTAGTCGTTGTAATAGTAAAATCAATTGGAGCAGAAGAAAGTGAATTACTGGAACTAACATCGGCCGCAGAAAAAGAAGTAATATAATGTTTATCAAAAAGTGATTGTTTTATGTGTACTTATACTTACTGTCTGACCATGACAGCAACAGGAACATCGCCAAGACACCAGTTATCAAACACGTCAAAATATAACAATACTTTAGATGCATTCTCATGTTTGTTTTTCCGCTGCTGGCGTCCAATGATACTTATAATAACAGACGAACTATTAATTTAAATAAAACCAGTCCGAGTTCTTTGCGTCAAACCACCTGTAAATAAATTGACAAATGGATCAAGTAGTTACACCTGTACCACTGACTAAGTATAGGTGAATAAATCGATTTTCGAAACAACGATACGGTCGTTTCCTAATCGGGATGTTCTCAAAAAAACGGTATCTTAATTCCCTGTCTAAAACATTGTCGATGATGACCATCTGCCGTGCTACCACACGGTAACTGATCAAAATCTACACTGTTTGAAATCGATCTGTTTAAGACGTACTACTTGTTTACTCTTACGACTATTCATACTTCACATTCAATTGCACGTGTATAGTACGATTTGTTTCTTTATTCTAAAATATACACAACCTTAAATTTCGTCGAGGTTTGTGTGCACTGTAGTAACCCGTTTAAAAATTGATTTAAACTGTATATTTCAACTTAAAATTAAAAGAAATGTATGTACAAATATTAATAGGGTCTTATTTCAGAGAAAAATTGCAAAATACATACATGAAAATCAAGAACCCGTTTTGTAATAAAAATATCGGAAATGTAACAATCTGTTTCTTTCAGCTATATTTTACAAGGAATCAATACACAAATGTTAAAGAATACTTATTTCAGAAGGATGGTAATGAAGTCGCACGTGAAACATACATGAATATCAAGAACCCGTTTGGTAATACCGCATTTTCAGACTCAACTCGTTTTGTAATAACAATTTAAAAAGAAGAGAAAACTGTAATACATGTATTTAACTTAAAATTACAAGAAACCTATGTACACATGTTAAAAAGTCTTATTTTAGAATGTTAGTAATGAAAAATACATACATGAATATCAAGAACCCGTTTTGTAATACCATTTTTTGGGACTCAACCCGTTTTGTAATAAAAATATCGGTAACAATCTGTGTAACATTGTTACGTAATCAAGTTGAAATATTGTGGGAAAAGGAGAACATATCCAACTATGAGAATCAGCGACTGTCAAAAATCGATAACTAAAATTACATGGAGTTATAGAGCAACTTTTTAGTTTTTACTCAACAATTTTATTTTGCAAACATTTAAAAAGGCACTTATCAAGTTTATTTTGGTCCTTTTTAACTTTGAATACAGTCACCCTAATTTCCCTCTTTATTACATATAAACCGTTCAGAAAACGGTATTTTTCCGCTATTTTTTACACATTCTTCAGTGAATATCTTTTTTTAGAAACAAAAAATTAACAGGGCACTTAGAAAATTCATTTACCTTTTATTTGACATATATTTTATTACAATAAAGTAATTAAATGTTGGTCCTTTTTAACATTTTATATAAGTACTACTAACTTTTCAGCGTAAATATAGGTTTCCGTGGTTGCTAGCGAAAGCTCCCGATGTTTACCGAGTATTATCGGAATATTTATACTGGGACATATGTTAATTGGTTTGTCGTGTGTGTATTGTGTCAACTTGTACACAGTCTATATTTTTCAACACGATTAAGAAAAATGGAATTTAGCGCAGTTAAAAATATTTGAGTCAAACTCGGAATGGTAAATAATTTCGAGAGGCCCCTTTTGAGCGGCCTCGTTCGAACGGATCGGATTCTAATCCGTTTGATTGCCCACAGACAAAATTGAAAAAATTCGATCTCAATTACAATATTTCAAATGTCGACGAAAAGTCAAACTCAAAGAACTGCAATCTTTGTTAGGGCTTTTAAATTTTGCTACCTTGTGCATTGTGCCCGGCAGGACATTTCTACGTCGTTTATATGATTTGATAACTGTTGGCTACAACAATTTCTACATTCGGCTGAATGCGGGGGCCCGTGCAGATCTTGCTATGTGGCACTCTTTTATGCAGCATTTCAACGGTCGTTGTATGTTTTTGAGTGATGAGTGGGTGTCAGCTGAAACTCTTAATTTACACACAGATGCAGCTGCGAGTCAAGGATTCGCTGCTGTCTTTGGATGTGAATGGGTTGCCAAAAAATGGCCACAGTCCTTCAAGTCTTATCATATAAATATCTTAGAATTGTTTCCAATTGTACTTGCAGTAGAGCTTTGGGGGCAAAAGATGGCAAATCACAAAATTACGTTCTTCTCTGACAATCAAGCTACAGTCTGTGTACTAAACAAACTCACTTCTAAGGACCCAATCATGATGAAGCTAGTGCGACGAATTGTTTTACTATCAATGCGTTTCAATATTTTATTTCGGGCTAGGCATGTCCCAGGTATTAGCAATACCGTGGCTGACCATTTGTCTCGTTTTCAATTTCAGAAAGCATTTCTACATGCTCCATTCCTGCGTCTAACTCCAATAGAAATTCCGGAGCAGTTGATGATGATTTAAGCTATGATGCGCAACGTATAATTTCAAATGCACTTTGTGATAGAACAAAAACTATATACTTCCATTATTGGAAGAATTATTTTGATTTCTGTGCTAAGAATTCAAACAAGGTCTCTTTACCTGTTACACCAATAATGTTAGTTAACTTCCTTGCCTCACTAGTGACCGAGCGTCAGTATAGAATGAATACAGTAGCATCCCATGTTTCAGCATTGTCATACATTAACAAGTTGTTTGGTTTCAATGATTTTAGCCAATCTTTCTTAGTTAAGCAATTTTTAAAGGGGGCTAACAATATCTACTCTAAAGAGATGCATTCCGATACACGATTACCCATTACAATTTCATTGTTGCGGGAAATTGTTCAATCTGTGCACATTAATATAAATAATTTTCAGCATAGAATTATTTTCTCTACCATGTGTATTATTGCTTTTCATGCTTTCTTGCGTATTGGTGAGTTATGTTGCAAATCCAGTGATGGGTCCAGCATTATACAATTTGAGGATGTTCAGTTATTAGATCATACAAATGGACCCAGAGGTGTAGAAATAAAGCTTAAGCAATATAAACATAGTAAACAGCCTGTTACACTTTTTCTGCCACAGAATTTGGCAGACCCTATTCTGTGCCCATTAAGTGCAGTTCGTACTTATTTGAATATGTCCTCACATTCAACGGGAGCTTTTTTCCAATTGCCAAATGGTCAAGCGGTATCATATGCATTTTTTACTTCTCACCTCAAGAGTGCCATCACGTTCCTAGGTTTTGACGCAAATCGTCTTAAATCACATTCGTTTCGCATAGGTGCAGCAACACATGCGGTAATGCAAGGTTTCTCTGAAGAAATGATTCAAAAAATAGGTCGGTGGAAATCAAATGCGTTAAAGAATTATATTCGTTTACCGCAATTGAAATTAGTACAGTAGGACTATTAGTTTCACTTTAGTACAAATGTAACACCATGGGTATTTGATATGTATAATTGGATTTTTTGTTTCTACTATCATCATACCAAGATTAGACGATAAGTAGTATTGTACAATTTATAGCCAACTTGTAATTGAACGTGGGCTGTTTGACAGTTAGAGAGTGCTAGCTGCATGCTCTTCTTTTTATGTAGTCAAACAGTTTTACATATTTTTCAAAAACAACAGTATTTCTCTCTACAAACTTCTCAACCGCACTCAGCTACATTTCCATAAGTGATAAATAATAGAAAAATTAAATAGTATGTTGTACTAGATTTATTTAGCAATAGATAGAGGTGTATCATTGAAAATTCATTCAGATAGACAGCAAAAGGTTAATTTTTAAGCATGTTAGTATTTATTATCTTTTGAGTTATACAATGATCATGTGTTTACTAACTTTATATTCCTGGTAGGTCAGCATAAGGCTGCTACCTGAATGTTGTGTATAGATGTGCATATTTGTATCATTTCGAAAGGTCAGCATAAGGCTGCTTTCTTGTTTTATAGATGTGCATGTCACACTTGCATTTCTTGTCTAAAACACATTAGTTATTGCCATAAATAGTCATTGTTTTGCAACAAGATAGTATTGGAAGTTCAGCATAAGGCTGCTTTCTTGTATGTCTTGATATGTGTTGTCTTTTTGTATGCATTTTTATTGTATGGATACATTCCGTCATCGTTTTTCACCGCAAACATACATTTCCGGTTTTCGGGTGGGTACGCAATGGTATTGCTTGTGGCGGATTATGTAACCCACCTATGTGTTAGCAACTCTTTACTTGGGTTAATTATGAAACTTTTGTTTAGTTAGTTATATTTCTAGTCATTTATTTTGGTAAAATTCTAATTCCTTTTCGTCATTATTCATTAATAATAAATGACATTTTCAACACAACAATGTGTATTTATTTGTTCGCCCTAGAGTTGCAACACAAATAAACTCAACCCGAAATGTATACCTGCTATAGTAGATATTGAATATAAATTGAACAGACGGTATATGGATTGACGAGGTGATTCAAATGGAATTTAGCGCAGTTAAAAATATTTGAGTCAAACTCGGAATGGTAAATAATTTCGAGAGGCCCCTTTTGAGCGGCCTCGTTCGAACGGATCGGATTCTAATCCGTTTGAGGTGGTCCCTTTCTTATCACATCGGTGGGTGGTTTGAGACAACCCCCTACTGATGTGCACGACCCCTACTAATGTACATGCATCATCAGTCTCCATCTTGGAAAAAAAAGATAACACGGGTTTCTTGGCTGCGACAATTTTCCACCATCAACCCCATCCACCACCCTTATATATCTTCTGTTCAACACAATTGCATTTTGATTATTATTATTGTTTATGCATTCATGTTTTATATTGAAATATCTCTAGTATGATTTGTTTTTTATTCCTACTGCAGATTGGTTGTTGATCACTTCGATGCATTGTTTAATCTACCTTAATGCTAACCAGTGTCTAGGCGGATTATGTAACCCACCTATGTGTTAGCAACTCTTTACTTGGGTTAATTATGAAACTTTTGTTTAGTTAGTTATATTTCTAGTCATTTATTTAGGTAAAATTCTAATTCCTTTTCGTCATTATTCATTAATAATAAATGACATTTTCAACACAACAATGTGTATTTATTTGTTCGCCCTAGAGTTGCAACACAAATAAACTCAACCCGAAATGTATACCTGCTATAGTAGATATTGAATATAAATTGAACAGACGGTATATGGATTGACGAGGTGATTCAAATTACCGATAATGTAGATATTACATCTGCTCTGCAGATCAGCTTTCTCGATTCCGATTTCCTGATAAATTAATTCAGAAATAAATATGGCTCTGATTAATTATGTGACTTATGATTGTTCGATTGTTATAAATAAAAATTACAATTTCAATTATTTTCAATTTTTAACAATTTATTAAATGAAACTCGAATATATACCTAGTATTACAAGAAACAAAAGAAGGTACCAGAAACGGGATTCAATTTATGGAATGTTAAGACTGCGGAGTGCAAGAGGATCCGGACAGTTCTCGTAAATGCCCGAATGAATTAAGCTTTCCCTGACCTTCAACTCAAATTAAAAGAACTAGGAGTATCTACCACATTGCGCAAAATATAAAAATTCATTGAACTGATCCAGTGCATAAAACAAATGACTGACAATAAGTAAATCCAAATAGGCATTCCCCGCACCCAATAAATAAGGCTGTATAAGAATCTTAACTAAATATACTTCATAATAAACATATTTAAGTATAGATATGCCTATTATTTTTTGTTAACTTATTTCATTTTTATTGATATAAGTCTCATTTTTCCGAATTATTTTCAGATTTTAATATAATGGGACTTAAACACGTTTTCCCATATATTTACGCATTTACCCGCATCCTGCATATCTATAATGCATTTGCAAACCGTATTTTATTCGCCTGTGTGTTTCCAAAGTCGTTTGTTGCAGAGTTGTTGTATATTGGAAAGGATTAATTAACAGCCCTTAAATAATTGAAGTTGATGCTCTAATAGTAAACAATTGCGAGGCATATAAAAAAAGGAGCCAAGTTAACATAATCATAAATTACATTTCTATTGACTATGAAGTTGTGAATGTTCTTTAATTATAAAAGTCTCCAAAACTCCAGCCGTTCATCGTTATTGATTATAGGCAGTTGTGCAATTGAAGTCATTTTACCATTGAAAATACACCCAAGATTCAGAAAGACAGAATTGAGTCTTCAGTTCAGTTGATCTAAAAATAAATAAAAAATAAGCATATGATAACTTTATAACAATTTAATAAAGTTGAACACATTGTGTTTTCAAGAATCTTCTTAGTGGTTAGCATCGGGGTTCGATACATTGATTAAAAAATATCGAAATTTTAAAACCCGAGTTTTATTACCCTATATATTACCAGCATATACAATAACGTATCCTGTGTATCTCTTCACTGCCCTCCGGCATCGCTATCGATGTATACATACCGAATATTACCTAAATGTCCGGTAATTTCCGTTAATTAGCAAATTGATACCAAGAGCAGATAACAGTCAAATTAGTCAATAATTAGTACGGCTTAAACAGTGGTACATTGTCTCCCCTGTTTATGGCATGACGAGCATTGTGCCATATGACTTGCTCGTTTTGAGCATTTTCATCTTTTGTCACATTGTTTTCAATTGTCGTCTGCTGCAAAGGCGTCAGAAAGCGTTTATATGTGGAAAAGGGTGAAAGCCGTGATAATGTTCATTTTCTTAGAATGCTGGTATGTGTCACTCTCGGATCCGTTTCCGGACATGATTATATTTAATTTATTTTTGTTCAGACATGTTTCAAAAGTCGTCTGCTGCAGATACCTGAACAACGTCTGCATTTACGAAAGGCAGAGCCATATATAATAGAAGAAATTACATAGAGACTGGGTTATATGATGTATCCTTGACAGACTGATGTTATTTGACCCTTTCCCATACACAACACATCTGCAGTAGACGACTATGGAAACATCTAGGCAACAATATTGACATTCTGTACATATAATAGTATAATTGTTGAATAGAGTTAAAACAATGTGGTAATGAGAGATATTGCTCATCTCGTGCAATTTCTCCTTTTGGCACAATGTTTTCAAAAGCTTCTGCTGCAGAGGCGCCAGAGAGCGTCTCTGTATGGGAAAGGGTTAAACCTTGCCTTTATATAGTCGACAATTGACGAGTCTACAGCAGGCGGTATTATAAAACCTGTGTACGGGGAAATACGAGATATTGCTCTAGATGAACAAGTTCTCCTTAATCCACGATGGTTTTACGTCTGTATAAAAACACGTCTTCAATGCGTCCAGATAATAACATCCAGTCTTGCCTTATATGTGTATAATGTATCCTCCGTGGCCGACTGGTTTAGCGTCGGGGAGCGTTGGAGTGTCTTTGTGCAAGGCACACTTCCTAGCCTAGTACTTGTTTGTTTGCCCAAGGATCATGACTATGTGAACTGTCGCCGTGATATAACTGGTTTAATGGTGACAAAGGCATATACACCCAATAAAACACCGGTTTCACGTCTGTATTAAAACACGTCTTCAATGCATCAAGATAATTAAATTCAGTTTTGCCTAAGGTGTGTATTAAGTTACTAAACATTAAAATACCTTTTTTGTCATTCTGAATTAAATCCGTGAACTATAATATATGGAGAACGTAATTAACTCAACATTTCCAGAGTCCGTTTTCTTAAGTTATAGTTATGAAAATAGTGTTAACTTTTGATACATGAAAAATGCTATCATCCGATATTGAACATGGAATTGTCTTCTTATGAACAGAGTGTTGAACATTAATACGCTGATATGAATCACTCTCGGGTCCTTTCCCTAGTCTAGATTAAGTAAAATATTTATCTTTTGTCTACCTGTTCCAAATGTCGACACAGTATATAACATCAGTATATTCATATTCATATTCATATTCATATTCAAGAAAGAAAAACAGCAAATAAACTAGTAATATTCATATCCGTTATTTAAAAAAAAGTGTTCTTACGAGCTTTAATAAGTCTGATAATTGTTAAATCACTACAGGTACATAGTACGTTTGATTTTAAAATAACGAAGTCGGGCAGATATATCTCAGTTATTCACATGCAAGATTTCAAGAAATTCACACTCTGTAACCTTTTCCACGTACAGACGCTTTCTGACACATCAGAAGCAGATGGTTTTTGACAACATTGTCATTTTGAGCAATTTCTCATTTCGCCACAATGTTTTCGACCTAATTCAATAATTTAATTTCATATATGGAGATTGTTCATATTTTCGCCTATATGCGTTGAAAGTTGTCTGCTGCAGATTTGTTGTATGTGGTAAAGGATTGTAGGATCAAAAGAAACCGGATAAAGAATAACAGGACAAAAAGCAACGGACAAAATGAAACAGGTTAAAAAGCAACACATTTTCAAAAATACAATGAAAATCGATACGTTTTAGTCAACAAATATGAAAAAGACACACACTAGCAGAGGATTAATGTATCTTCTTGAGGGACTCATCTTCTTGATATTGTAACGATTTCTTTTAAACATTCTCTTATTTCATAATAGTTAAGATCTTGATCAGTATGTACTTATGCAGTATGATCAGGGTCTTCACTATTAGGAAATAAGAGAATGTTAGTTTTCTGTGACATACCCATTAACAGTATAATTGTATAATGCTTTAACACTAGATAAACACACTTATTGTGTATCTGTGCTTGAAATGAGTTATTTTTATAACAGTTGACTTTTTGTACATTTATCCCCCAATGTTTGTAACCAACCACCAACCATTTAGTTATGATTCAATCCCGTTATATCTTGCAATTCCTTAATCGGTACCTACCGAGCAGGGAAAAACTATTTTATTTAAATAATTTAAATATGAAAGCTTTCTCTTACTACAGTCTAATTAGAATCAAGCATAACATCATAAAGGTTTATAACGGAAAACAATTGTTATGTTACTTATTGTTTTATGAATTTCTATAGAAATGCAATTGTAACACTCTGGAGGCCGCATTTTTAATTTGAGCATGTTGAAACTTATCAGAATCTTCGCCTTGATGATATGTAGACAAACCTACAATGTAGATCACTAGGCCAAATCGACGGAAAATCTTGTTAACACACTAGAGGGCGCAATGTTTGCTTCAGTAGCTTGAAATGTTGTCAGAATGTTTGTTTTAATGATATCTAGATTAAGTTCGAATATTGGTCATATTGACATTAAAACAGGATCATTTGGCCAAATTGAAGGTGAATGTTTTTAACACTCTGGAGACTGCATTTCTTTTTATTTCAGCAGTTTGAGACTGTGTCATGTGTTTTGCATTAGAAATCTCATTGCATAAATCAGGTGAGCGACCTAGTTCCGCCATGGCCCTCTTGTTAAGAATTCTTCTGTGAAAATTATTTTGAGGAATTTAAAATACAATGTCTATAAGAAATGAAGTGATACTTTTGAATGAAAGGATTTCTTTTTTTATTTTGATAATTTTTCCCTTTTCACCGCAAATATTTCAACGTCGTCAAAAGTCATCAATATAATACATATAGGGTATACAATATATGTTTGCCATGCATTGAACTTGGAGTGATCTGAATCGTCAATGTTTGCAAATGAAACTTGCGCAATTTGTATCCGTTTTCAGCAATAGTGATAATGTATGTATTATTAAACTAAAGTGTTAACTTTAAAAACCTAGTAACGAAAGATAGCCAATCTATCACTGAGTTCGAGGGCGTTTGATGTGATCATCGAACGCTTTATTGTCGAAAACAAGTTTTGGGGACTTAAATATCGACTTCAAGTCGTTAACTTTTGAGTTTTATTCATTAAAAAGCAATTGTCCATCAAGAATAGTTATGGTTTTTACAGCAGCATTTTATGAAATCCTGTCGAGCTGCAGATGCTCAATCGATATTGAAGATGACTTTCAATGAAGGGGTCGTGTGTTCGAAGTCCGGCTTGGCCATTTTTTATTTTAGATAAATAACAAACATCAGGTGACTAGCGTCATCTGACTTCCACAAACGGGCTTAATAGTCCAGGTGAGCAGGAAGCCATTTCAAGAACATTTAGATAAATGAGCCGGGCCTACTAGTCAATATGCGAACGAAGCAAGTTCAAGAACACTTCTTCCAATGAGCTTTCTAGTCTATGTGGGATGGTAGGCAGTTCCACAACACTTCTTCCAATGAGCTTTCTAGTCTATGTGGGATGGTAGCCAGTTCCACAACACTTCCTCCAATGAGCTTTCTAGTCTATGTGGGATGGTAGCCAGTTCCACAACACTTCCTCCAATGAGCTTTCTAGTCTATGTGGGATGGTAGCCAGTTGCAGAACAGTTCCTCCAATGAGCTTTCTAGTCTATGTGGGATGGTAGCCAGTTGCAGAACAGTTCATCCAATGAGCTTTCTAGTCTATGTGGGATGGTAGCCAGTTGCAGAACAGTTCCTCAAATGAGCTTTCTAGTCTATGTGGGAAGGTAGCCAGTTGCAGAACACTTCATCTAATGAGCTTTCTAGTCTATGTGGGATGGTAGCCAGTTGCAGAACACTTCGTCCAATGAGCTTTCTAGTCTATGTGGGAAGGTAGCCAGTTGCAGAACACTTCCTCTAATGAGCTTTCTAGTCTATGTGGGAAGGTAGCCAGTTGCAGAACACTTCCTCTAATGAGCTTTCTAGTCTATGTGGGATGGTAGCCAGTTGCAGAACAGTTCCTCCAGTGAGCTTTCTAGTCTATGTGGGATGGTAGCCAGTTGCAGAACAGTTCCTCCAGTGAGCTTTCTAGTCTATGTGGGATGGTAGCCAGTTGCAGAACACTTCCTCCAATGAGCTTTCTAGTCTATGTGGGAACGTAGCCAGTTGCAGAACACTTCCTCTAATGAACTTTCTAGTCTATGTGGGATGGTAGCCAGTTGCAGAACAGTTCCTCCAATGAGCTTTCTAGTCTATGTGGGATGGTAGCCAGTTGCAGAACAGTTCCTCCAATGAGCTTTCTAGTCTATGTGGGATGGTAGCCAGTTGCAGAACATTTCTTCCAATGAGCCTTCTAGTCTATGTGGGATGGTAGCCAGTTGCAGAACACTTCCTCCAATGAGCTTTCTAGTCTATGTGGGAAGGTAGCCAGTTGCAGAACACTTCCTCCAATGAGCTTTCTAGTCTATGTGGGAAGGTAGCCAGTTGCAGAACACTTCCTCCAATGAGCTTTCTAGTCTATGTGGGATGGTAGCCAGTTACAGAACAGTCCCCCAAATGAGCTTTCTAGTCTATGTGGGATGGTAGCCAGTTGCAGAACAGTTCCTCCAATGAGCTTTCTAGTCTATGTGGGATGGTAGCCAGTTGCAGAACACTTCTTCCAATGAGCTTTCTAGTCTATGTGGGATGGTAGCCAGTTGCAGAACACTTCCTCCAATGAGCTTTCTAGTCTATGTGGGATGGTAGCCAGTTGCAGAACAGTTCCTCCAATGAGCTTTCTAGTCTATGTGGGATGGTAGCCAGTTGCAGAACACTTCTTCCAGTGAGCTTTCTAGTCTATGTGGGATGGTAGCCAGTTGCAGAACACTTCCTCCAATGAGCTTTCTAGTCTATGTGGGATGGTAGCCAGTTGCAGAACACTTCATTCAATGAGCTTTCCAGTCTATGTGGGATGGTAGGCAGTTGCAGAAAACTCCCTCCAATGGGATTAATATTTCATGTGGGAAGAATGCCAGTTGCAAAACACTTCCTCCAATGGGCTTAATATTCCACGTGGGAAGGTAGCCAGTTCTAGAACACTTTCACAAATGGGCTTAATATTCCATGTGGGAAGGTAGCCAGTTCCAGAACACTTCCACAAATGGGCTTAATATTCCACGTGGGAAGGTAGCCAGTTCCAGAACACTTCTACTAATGGGCTTAATATTCCATGTTGGAAGGTAGCCAGTTCCAGAACACTTCTACAACTGGGCTTAATATTCCACGTGGGAAGGTAGCCAGTTCCAGAACACTTCCACCAATGCGCTTAATATTCCGCGTGGGAAGGTAGCCAGTTCCAGAACACTTCCACCAATGCGCTTACTATTCCGCGTGGGAAGGTAGCTAGTTCCAGAACATTTCCAACAAAGGGCTTAATATTACACGTGGGAAGGTAGCCAGTTCAAGAACACTTCCACCAATGCGCTTAATATTCCGCGTGGGAAGGTAGCTAGTTCCAGAACACTTTCAACAATGGGCTTAATATTACACGTGGGAAGGTAGCCAGTTCCAGAACATTTCTACCAATGGGCTTAATATACCACGTGGGAAGGTAGCCAGTTCCAGAACATTTCCACATATGGTCTTAATAGTCAATGTGATGGGAAGGTAGCCAGTTCTGGACAATTACACCAAGGGACTCTCTTGTAAATGTGGGAACGTAGCCATTTTAAGAACACTTCCACCAATGGGCTTACTAGTTAGTCTATGTGGGAAAATCCAGTTCAATAACACTTTCACCAATAGGCTTACTGGTCCAGGCGGGAAGGTAGCCAGTTCCAGAACATTTCCGCCAATAGGTTTTCTAGACTATGTCGAACGTACCCAGCTCAAGAACACTTCCACCATGGGCTTACTAGTCTATGCGGGAACGTAGCTAGTTCTAGAACACTTCAACCAATGGGCTTTATAGTCCATGTGGGAAGGTAGTCAGTTCCCGAACACTTCCACCAATGGGCTTACGAGTCCATGTGGGAACGTAGCCAGCTCCAGAGCACTTCAACCAATGGTCTTACTAGTCACTGCAGGAACGTAGCCAGTTTCAGAACACTACCACCAATGGGCTTACTAGTCCATGTTTGAAGGTTGCCAGTTCATGAACAATTCAACCAATGGGCCTAATAATATATGTGGGAACGTTCACAGTTCAAGAACACTCATGTGTGTGTTTAGACTATTTAATAGTCTTTGTCGGACGTAGCCAGATCAACAACATTTCCACCAATTGGTTTACTAGTCAATGTTGGAACGTAGTCAGTTTCGAAACACTTCCACCAATGGGCTAACTAGTATATTTAGGAACGTAGCAAGTTCAAGAACACTTCTAACAATGGGCTTAATAGTCAATCTGGGAAGGTAGCCAGTTCCAGAAAACTTCCACCAATAGGCTTACTAGTCCATGTGGGAACATAGGCAGTTCCAGAACACATCCACCAATGGGCTTACTTGTCACGATGGGATTGTAGCCAGTTCCAGAACACTTCGACCAATGGGCTAACTAGTCTATGTAGGAACGGAGCCAAATCAAGAACACTTCCACCAATGGGCTTAACAATCCATGTGGGATGGTAGCAAGTTCAAGAACACTTCCAGCAATTGGCTTACTAGTCTATATGGGAAAGATACCAGACCCGGTCATACTAGTTCTTTAAACATTGTTATAATTGCGCGGGTGCATCAGCACCAGTGCATATATTGGTTGTGAAAAAACTGTCACTAGTGCAATGGGCTTTCGGATGCGCCGTGTTAATCTTCTTGATTGCGCATGCGCCGTATTCTACCGTCAGCTCTCGGATATTTCATTAGCAGTTCGTCACTAGACTGGTTCTCGTTCGAGTTTGCAATAGCAGATAAAGATAAGTGAACGAGTCTATTTATATGCGAGTAATTTATTTATAATTAAAATGTAAATTAAAACCATAGTTCTTTAATAACACACACCGCTGCCACCATTTGTAACGTGTACCGGGGTTAAGCCATCGCGGGTCACCCATGCAGGCACTAACCGCGATGAACGTTGCTTAACTTTACAGAAAGGTCAACGACTCTACCAACGTCGCTATAAAAGCCGGCTTCCACAGCAAGGCTGTAGAAGTGATATTTATACATATACCTATACTCCGTTCCCGTTACATTGGGAAAATGGGAATATTTTCATAAATGCGAAGTTATTGTGCTAAATTTTGCGATTTTAAGAATAAATTAAGGGGGAAAAAAGGACGCGCATGCGCAGACAAATGTTTACAATAATTTTGGGAGATCGAGGTCAACACGTTGGGAAAAGGTATTTTTGTTTTCGTTTTACGTATTTAACTAAACAACTATTGTTATCATATATTTATATCATATATTTAAAAGCGGGTTTCGTGTTTTTCGAATCAAACAGTATTTCTTAAGCCATAGAATGCTGATTCCCGCGCCAATTGCTGCATCTTGCAGCAACTCTTGTAGTCTTCCTTAATTGGCGCTCAGATATTTTGAGTTGGCATTACGACTGACACACTGGTGTCATGATAAATGGACCAGAAGCAATGGTAACATTGATATGAATGAAAAATTGTTTGAAAGCGGAGTAAAACATCGTACACGCAGAACAAAGACAATAACATTTATTACATGATATATATCGTCTTAAATCTATAATACGGACCGTCTTTTTCAAGTCTTTGTATCGTTCCAGATTTATAGGCAATATTTACGCAAGTACTTGTAATGTTAAAAAAACATGAGAGGATCCCATATATCTTGGTTGGAATGGTTTCGTAAACATTTTCCTGCCAAATCAGAGTTCAACCAAGTTTATTTTACAACGTTTACAGTTTTCTAAAAGACTTGGCAAACGGCCAAGGATTTGCGTCTAAAATAGACAAGATTCGTCAGTGGCGGGAAAGGTGTCCAAATTGAAGAAAGCACACATTTCTGTCAAATTCAATGTAAGTTATCCAATCTGCCTATTTTATCAGGTTTATAATATTTTTGGTTAAGTCATACTTTCAAAAGTGAGCTCATTGATACTTTTGATATGGAAGTCACAAGATTTGTGATAACTATGACAAAACACGATAACCGTTTAATTTCATTAGACTTTTTCAGAATAAACGTTTGATTGGATTACACGATTTGGTAATAAAATATTTTGAAATTCATCTTTGAAAATAATTGGGGATCAATATGTTGGGGGCGAAGTTAGCCGGAACCGTCGGATTTCCGGTTACCAAGGTAAAATTAAAAAGCCGGAAAAGCCGTCGTTCCGGTTATTTTCGCGAGCTTGAAAAGTCGATTTGAACAAAATTGATGTTTATTAAAGAGGTGCAGGAAAAATTGTCTTGAAATTATATCTTAAGCTTAGGCTTTAGCAGCTGCCTGCAACCAAATATAATGCAACACTTAAGCAGTTGGGGGCGCTTGCATCTATGGACCGACCAATCCAGCTATCTCGAACAAAAGACAAGCTAAATGAAGGGTGGGGTCAATTATGTCGGCTCTACTCCGGTTTGGTTTTGCAGCCGGCTGCCGAAACTCGACAGATCGCCTTCCCCTGACACGGCTATCGTCTTAAGTAGTAGTATGTAACTCGAGCAAAAAACAATCGAAGTTGGGCTGCCAAAAATGCAATTTTCCGCTGGACTTGGCAGCCGGTTGTCACAAATTGGCTGCCAGAAACCTAGTGCAGCTCGAAATCTGTGTTAGGTGATTTCGCCTTACAATTATCAATGCATCTAACAACATCAACTTTTATATCGTTAATTTAGTCGCGCCTCCTTTTACAAAGATATTTCAGTAAATGTCCCATTAGCCCAAAGTGGCCATACTCTCTACATGGATCTATCTCATCACTCTCGACTCTCATTCTGCCCTATGGTTTGATCTGTGCAGTATTCCTAACACGATGCTTCCAGTTTCGGCATCTATCTCCAAAACACTGCCGGGGTAAGACCAAAAATGATTGTGCGTACCTATTGTTCGATATAGATCAATTAGTGGTTCATTAATGCAGGCACTTCAAACTGTCTTCGTATTGTAGAAGGTGCCGTTTCGCCGAGTTTCAGCAGCCGGCTTATTAACCTAGCATCTGGCTGAAAACCCGACCGAGTTAGGCTGACATAATTACTTACACACTCGATTATAAGTGCCTTTTGTTCCAGCTAGATGGATTGGTCATCCAATTGTTTATGTATGCTTGGTGCAAGCGTCCCAAACTAACTTCGTGTTGCATTCAGTCCTGCTGCGCTTGTAGCAGCCGACTACAAAACCAAGCCGTATTTTAAACTTCTGACAATGTCCCGTGTTTGCACCCATCCTGTTTCAGTTATCCGGCAATCTGACATATGTCAGGTAGAAGCGCCGAATACTGGCTTTGAGATGCACTAAGTATCGTTCAGCCGCGTTTTGGCATCCGAGTGCGATGTCCAGTGGAATTGGGTGACCTGGCATTTGTCAGTGACATGCGCAAAACAATGGTTTCAAGTTGCAATAATTGCCTCTCTGTCGAGTTTCGGCAGCCGGCTGTAAACGCAGTCGGAGTTTGGTCGACATAATTGCTCAAGATACAACAACTTGGCGGCTTATTTAGTTATCATAGGTGCAGGTGCCCAAAAATTACTTCATGACGCTATAAGTCCCGTTTCGCCGAGTCACGGCAGCCGCTGTTCAGACTGGCCCGAATAACCAGAATGGTCACTTTTCCGTCTGCTTTGGCTGAGTAATACAGCCGACGTAGCCAGAACTCTGGCTTACTCCACTCACATACCGATATGGCTCCTTTTACAAATAGCTGTAATGTTGACTACTTGTATAACTTCACCTTCAACTTGTTTTCTTAAAAAAACAGTTTATACGAAATAATCTATGAAAAAAATATCATGTTGATAGGATAAAGTTAGATTATGCAACCTAAAACGTATTAAAGTTATGATATAAAAAACTCTCATACTTATTTCTACATGACATTTTATTTAAACATAATATGTCAATAAAACATTAGATATCAAACATTTGTGCAGACATTTTGTACATTCATATAATCTGATGTTTTTGAATACTTGTTTCTATACTTGTTACAATATGTTATATCGAGGGCTTGGCGTGAAACGGTTGTAACTAAAATTGGTATATTTTTACCAAGGTTAATCACCTCACCATAAAGTCTTTATAAGCGTTAAATTATTTTTCATGGTAAACAATGCAAATTTAGGTGCCATTGCTCAAAATTGTCCCTAAACCAGGGTTTTCAAAATAGGTTTTTAGTTACAACCGTTTCATGCCAAGCCTTCGATATTATGTCAAAAGTAAAGAAAGTACCGCCGCGGTGATGTAGTTGTAGAGTGTCCGCCTCAGGTGCGGCATGCCGTGATATAATTAAAACACTGTTGAAAGCGGTGTATAATACCACACAAACAAATCTTTACATTCTCTAAACCCTGTTACCGGTGGCTATCCGTACATTTTATAAGCGTTATGGTATTAGTTTAACAGTGACGCTCAGGTACTGGCTAATACTGTTGTAATCTTTATGGAGATTTTAGTCTGAAGAAACTTTTTTGGGTATAACACATAAATCATCTTTGAATGATTTACTCGCAATGGGTATGTGGGCTCTCGGTTGTACAAACACTTGTAAATAAGGTAAGTTTCCTCCTTAAGCCATTTACTTTGAACAGAAAGTAATGAAGGTTGCAACCCAGGAAAGGACAGACATATCGTTGTAAATAGAGTCATATACAACCTTATAGGATACATTGACTCAGAGGTAGAGAGTCGGCCTCATGATCAAAGTGTCCAAGGTTCGATTTCTACTAAAGCTAAACTTTCGGATCACCCCGCAGACTCAGTCTTATTAATAGACGGGGATCGGTTGATTTTGAATATTTCTGCCACGGCGACCAGTTCACATATGAATGTGTTTCCTGGTTCTCTCACATAAATATATATAGAGAGAAGATAAATATATGTAGAGAGAGACAGATAATGACAGAGATAATAAGAGATTGAGAGAGACAGAAAAAATGAGAGGAGAGGAGGCAATGAGATAGAGAAATACAGAGAAAGAGAGAGAGAGAGAGAGAGAGAGAGAGAGAGAGAGAGAGAGAGAGGAGAGAGAGAGAGGAGAGAGAGAGAGAGAGAGTGAGAGAGAGAGAGAGAGAGACCGAGAGAGAGAGAAAGAAAGAGAGAGAGAGAGAAAGATAGAGAGATGACAAGGGAGAGAAAGACATTGATAGGGAAAGAGAGAAATATACAGATAAAGATAGAGAGCGAGAGAGAAATAGAGAGAAAACAAGAGAGGATGAGAGAGAAAAAGACAGAGACAGATAGAGAGCGAGAGAGATATAGAGTGAGAGATAATGTGAGCGATAGATAGATATATATATATATATATATAATAGAGATAGAGATGAGAGAGAGAGAGAGAGAGAGAGAGAGAGAGAGAGAGAGAGAGAGAGAGAGAGAGAGAGAAAAAAAAAAACAGAGACAGATAGAGAGCGAGAGAAAGAGATACAGTCAGAGAGACACACACACAGAGAATGAGGGAGAGAGAGACACACAAACACATATATATATAGAGACAGAGACAATGAGAGAGAGAAGGGGAGAGTGAGATACAGAGAGAGAGAGAGAGAGAGAGAGAGAGAGAGAGAGAGAGAGAGGAGAGAGAGAGAGAGAGAGAGAGAGAGAGAGAGAGAGAGAGAGAGAGAGAGAGAGAGAGAGAGATAGAGAGAGAGAGAGAGAGAGAGAGAGAGAGAGAGAGACACACACACACTACACACCATATATATATAGAGAGAAAAAGACAGAGACAAAGGATGCATTTAGTACAAACAGGGACACTATATTACAATAGTGTCCCTGTACAACAAAGAAATTATAGGAGAATATATAACACCTTTATTTATTTTTGTGTTTGCCCAAACAAATAGGGCAGCCTTAATAACAAATAGGCAGCCTAAACGTATCATGTATCTGTTTGACTAATTAGTGCAAAGTTAGGAATGCTATGTTAGCTGCATTTAAATGCTTAATAGTTTTCTTGTGTCTGTATACTATAATATATTTTTCATGTAGCATATGTTTCTACTTGTAATTATGTACATGTACATATAAATTTCCCACTGCTGATGTAACTTTAATATCAATTTAAACAACTCTTTCCAATTGAAAACAAATGGAAAAGTATTTGAAAGGTAAACACCTCACATCTGATATTACTTTTATTCTTCCTCCCTAGGTATAATGAAAGGCATTGGAAAAGGAAAGAAATTTAACTACATGTTGCAGTTTGTCTCCTTTCCACAATGTTTTTCGTTTCTTTTACCTTTTCGTTCCGAAACAAAAGAATGATCCTTATTGTATGTTATTTCCCTCCAATGGAAATCCCGACTTAAATTTGTATTTGTGTACATGGTTAGCCATGAATACCCTGTCTCTCATAAGCAGAGTATCCATGGAAGACTGAGTACAATCCTCCCTTTAGGCAAAAATGAAATATGTGATCACGTAATAGTATTTAAATAGATCTCTTGTAATTATACCATTTCCTCATGTTGTACTGTATGTACCGAGAGATGTAATAACGTTATGTTATGTTATGTTATGTTATATCAAACTTTTAACAATGTCTACAAAATTGTTTTGTTCTCACATACAGTAAATATGCAGCAGACGACTTCGGTTTGGCAAAACTATGGAAACATAGTTATTGATATAAAATGAAACAATGTGGCAAAAGGAGACTCGGTCATAAGATTGCATATCGATGAAGTGGTTTTTGTGATTGACCTAATCAAAATGTGTGTGGTGAACAATCAAACCACGAATGATCGGTATGAAAGGACAGGTGGATAGTGAAACATGTTTCCGACCTTATTGCCCTGTCACACTATTGCGTATGAGAGAAACGTGAAATTAATTTCATTCGCACAAAAAGCCCCTTCAGTACAGAATTGTGTGTATACTTAACGTATTTAACCAATGAGTAGCATATGAGTAGCGTATCACCAGCGTATGTCAAGCGTATTACCAGCGTAGTCTGCGTATGGCTAGCCATGCGTAGCGTATGAACTGGTCATGTACAGCGTACTTCACGTAACAAAGTGCCAATATAAGTCCACGAAGAACTATAGAAGATCTAGAAATGGAATCCTATATATACACTTTATCAAAACACTGGCAATACGCAGGGGATACGCTTGCAATGCGCCAATCATACGCTAGTTGTCGTTATGTTTACGTTACTAATCGTCAGGCATACGCCAATATGTCTATAAACGGTGCATATGCGTCAGACATACGTTACAAGTACGTACTCAAGCGCCATCCACACTCTAGCTGTACGGTACACCTTCATGCCAGCGTATGACAGTGTACTCGACCTACGAGTAACGTACCTCTAGCGTAACTCAAGCATTTACAGCGTATGCATTGCATCTGCTTTGCGTATAAGCCATTCGTCCGAATACGCACACAATTTTTAGGCATGCTTAAAACGAAATCTGCATCGCCGTATGCCAGCGTATGCCACCGTATGCGACAGAGCTTGAAACCTATAACACCTATGCCTAACGTACCCTTAGCGTATGTCAGCGTATACCAGAGTATGCGTGCTATTTTTCATACGCTGGCATACGCTAGTACGATACGCAATAGTGTGACAGGGCCATTAGTCTGCGTTGTACTTAAACGTTGATTGAATTCGGTCATGACTAAAAGTTATATATAGTAGGATGTTTTTTCATTAGCTACCATCATCATAGTTAATTGTTTATCTAATTTTCTTATGCAGAAATGAGCCTTGCTTGGTTGGTTGGCTGACTCTTGAAACGGGATGTTCAACAAACTTTTAAAGTGATTTAGATTGAAATAATTAATTAATATTGATATAAATATTCTGGCCATGATAAAGTCGTATTTCATTTACGATTTAACATTTGTAAATGCATCTCTTCCATACAATGCTGGCAACTATCACAATTAAGTTTGGTTACTGTATTGAACAATACAATGTTTATGTTCCTTAAAAGTATCACGATGACGGATCCATATATCCAGGTACTTCCAGACTACTTATCACGATGACTGATCCATCAATCCAGGTACTTCTTGATTACGTATCACGATGAACGATCCAACACTCTATGTACTTCTTGATTACGTATCACGATGACTGATCCATCAATTCATGTACTTCTTGATTACGTATCACGATGAACGATCCATCAATCTAGGTACTTCTTGATTACGTATCACGATGACTGATCCATCAATCCAGGTACTTCTTGATTACGTATCACGATGAACGATTCATCAATCCAGGTACTTCTTGATTACGTATCACGATGAACGATCCATCAATCTAGGTACTTCTTGATTACGTATCACGATGAACGATCCATCAATCTAGGTACTTCTTGATTACGTATCACGATGACTGGTCCATCAATCCAGGTACTTCTTGATTACGTATCACGATGAACGATCCTAATTGGTACTTCTTGATTACGTATCACGATGAACGATCCATCAATCTAGGTACTTCTTGATTACGTATCACGATGAACGATCCATCAATCTAGGTACTTCTTGATTACGTATCACGATGAACGATTCATCAATCTAGGTACTTCTTGATTACGTATCACGATGACTGATCCATCAATCCAGGTACTTCTTGATTACGTATCACGATGAACGATCCATCAATCTAGGTACTTCTTGATTACGTATCACGATGACTGATCCATCAATCCAGGTACTTCTTGATTACGTATCACGATGACTGATCCATCAATCTAGGTACTTCTTGATTACGTATCACGATGACTGATCCATCAATCCAGGTACTTCCAAACTACGTATCACGATGACCCATCCATCAATCAATGTACTTCCAGACTACTTATCACGATCCACCAATCCATGTACTTCCAAACTAAGTATCACGATGACTGATCCATCAATCCATGTACTTCCAGACTACGTATCACGGTCCACCAATCCATGTACTTCCAGACTACTTACCACGATACCTATCCATCAATCCAGGTACTTCCTGACTACTTATCACGATCCACCAATCCATGTACTTCCAAACTAAATTTCACGATGACTGATCCATCAATCTATGTACTTCCAGACTACCTATCACGGTCCACCAATCCATGTACTTCCAAACTACGTATCACGATGACCCATCCATCAATCCATGTACTTCCAGACTACTTATCACGATCCACCAATCCATGTACTTCCAAACTAAGTATCACGATGACTGATTCATCAATCCATGTACTTCCAAACTACGTATCACGATGAGCCATCCATCAATCCATGTACTTCCTGACTACTTATCACGGTCCACCAATCCATGTACTTCCAAACTACGTATCACGATGACCCATCCATCAATTTATGTACTTCCAGACTACTTATCACGATCCATCAATCCATGTACTTCCAAACTAAGAATCACGATGACTGATCCATCAATCCATGTACTTCCAGACTACGTATCACGATCCACCAATCCTTGTACTTCCAGACTACGTATCACGATCCATCAATCCATGTACTTCCAGACTACTTATCACGATCCCCCAATCCTTGTAATTCCAGACTACGTATCACGATCCATCAATCCATGTACTTCCAGACTACTTATCACGATCCACCAATCATTGTACTTCCAGACTACGTATCACGATCCATCAATCCTTGTACTTCCAGACTACATATCACGATCCACCAATCCTTGTACTTCCAGACTACGTATCACGATCCACCAATCCTTGTACTTCCAGACTACGTATCACGATCCATCAATCCATGTACTTCCTGACTACATATCACGATCCACCAATCCTTGTACTTCCAGACTACGTATCACGATCCACCAATCCTTGTACTTCCAGACTACGTATCACGATCCATCAATCCATGTACTTCCTGACTACATATCACGATCCACCAATCCTTGTACTTCCAGACTACGTATCACGATCCACCAATGCTTGTACTTCCAGACTACGTATCACGATCCATCAATCCATGTACTTCCTGACTACTTATCACGATCCACCAATCCAGGTTATTCCAGACTACGTATCATCCGCGCTCTACCATGATAGTAACTGGCTTCAAAACATTTTGCAAATGCAACATCCTCAACGTATTAATTGCAACAGCTCGCTCTAATTATCTCTTCACTGGAAACGGCTATTTCTTATCTTGATATACGCAACCTGTGATTAGTACTGGGATGATTTGTTCAACAAACACTATAAATGTGACAAAACTTATATTACGAAATCGAGCATGGTGTTTCAGAGATTTGATAAATGTAATATAGGCCAAGGCGTAGTCAAGTCCTGTTCCCTGGCAACCATGTTTTATCAATCATGACGGCTTGAACAATCTTGGTGTCTGTGAAATGATTTTGATTCCCACCATTAGAACTACATAATGTGGATTTAAAGATTTTGAATTAAAAAGAAGTCATACCGTTTGACAGCCGTGATTTTTCTAATCAATCAGGGTGGTTTAAACAGTATTTGTTGATGCTCATCCAATTAACATATACTGTTATATGATTGAAAATGTTCAAGGATATGGTTTTCGGCGTATGCTCTATATCCTACTTCAGGGGAAAACGCATGAGCTACATTGTACACAGCCACTTTTCTAATAAGAGATGCATATTCACAAGGATAGTATTCAGGGTTGAGTAATGTCTCGTGCAGTTACGTTTGCATGGCACCAACATTAATTTGCTAAAAAGTAATTTATACGTTCATTTCAAATTGAAACGCAGCAGCATGTATAGACAAAACCAAATATAAACTAATAAAGTCACTGGTGGTCATGCTTTCCTACGACTTGAACAACTTTGACGGGAACCATTTGAGGAGAACGTATGTAGAAATATTCTTGAAAACAGACCAGTGGTTTCAAATGAGAAGACATTTAAAGAAACCATTTGATGGAAGTAATAGGAATTGTTGCTAAACTGAATTAATAAACTCGTCCAAATAAAAGACATGAAGGTCAACACCAATTTAACAGAAATAGGTCACTGATTACACAAAGTGATATTTTTAACCATCTCAATGCTGATTGTTGTAAATGGACTTGTCAAGCTTTGCATTTGGGAAAGTCCAACTCTATGAATATTAAAATAAACATGTAGAGTTAAGCAACACATAGCATTATAGAGCTTGGTCAGACAGGGCGGATGCGTCGGTTGGTCTGGCTCTATATTTATAAAACAGGCTTTACACAATCGGGGAGTCAGGGAAATTTGTAACATCTGGAAATGTGGACTTCAGATTCGATTCGGAAGTTGATACATTGTGAGAAAAGGAAATCGTTCATTTTAAGCAAGTCTTCCTTTTCGTACAATTTTTTTTACAGTGAAGTTTGTGGCAGTGTTCGAATACCGTCTGTATCAGGAAAAGGGCTAATATTTAAGATAATCTGGTATTTTAAAGATAAGAAATCCTGTTTTAGTTTACATGTATCATAACGATGGTTAACTGGAACAATATGATCTATCTAACTCTTGCTTTTTCTATGTGTTTCTTTGGATCAGGTAATTCTGTTTGTTCTTTTGTTGTTGACCAGTTACCTGTGATGCAAACCTTTTAGAGTCGTCTGCTTTAAAAAAAAGATATCTGATGGACTAGAGGTTTCGGCTCGAAAAGTTGTAGGAAAAAGAGTTTGAAGACTGCGTCTGTATCAGGGAATATATAGAAGATCGTCATGCGGACATATGTTGAAAAATGTTGGTCTACATTGTTTTATTGCTACAAATTAATTGATTCTAATATAAGCAACGACTACTTCATGACAGTTTTGGTTTTTGTAATCATTTAAAACTGGTTCTACTAGTTGTATGGGTTTAGCATGTTGAAGGTTAGATTTCCAATATTCAAATACATTTCTTGACGGCTTATTTGTATCTACCTTGTTCGATACTTGTTCATTCATCTTTAGCAAAGACTGCTGAGCGACTATGTAAAAGACCGATTAGCAACCGGGTGTAACTGCACATTTGTATAGTTAATTTAGTTTGCTTTGGGGTTTACGCACATTTCAACAGCTAAGGTCATATCGCGGCGGACAAGAAAGATGATATTGGTTATTACCTTAAACTTACATAGAGATAAAATATATAAGGTTTAAAGCCAAAACCATCCAACCGCAATCGTTCAGAACCATTTAGGTGGCTTCTACGGTTCAAGCTAGGTGGCTGCCATTCAACTGTGGCTGCCATTCTTGTTGAGTGTCTCCCAGCCACAGAGGCACTTTCTACATCAACCTTCGAGTCATCACCTTGTCGTAATCCTGTTTGATCTGGTGTCCACCAGCCACAGAGGCACTTTCTACATCAACCTTCGAGTCACCACCTTGTCGTAATCCTGTTTGATCTGGTGTCCCCCAGCCACAGAGGCACTTTCTACATGAACCTTCGAGTCATCACCTTGTCGTAATCCTGTTTGATCTGGTGTCCACCAGCCACAGAGGCACTTTCTACATCAACCTTCGAGTCATGACCTTGTCGTAATCCTGTTTGATCTGGTGTCCCCCAGTCACAGAGGCACTTTCTACATGAACCTTCGAGTCATCACCTTGTCGTAATCCAGTTTGATCTGGTGTCCCCCAGCCACAGAGGCACTTTCTACATCAACCTTCGAGTCATCACCTTGTCGTAATCCTGTTTGATCTGGTGTCCACCAGCCACAGAGGCACTTTCTACATCAACCTTCGAGTCATCACCTTGTCGTAATCCTGTTTGATCTGGTGTCCACCAGCAACAGAGGCACTTTCTACATCAACCTTCGAGTCATCACCTTGTCGTAATCCTGTTTGATCTGGTGTCCCCCTGTCACAGAGGCACTTTCTACATCAACCTTCGAGTCATGACCTTGTCGTAATCCTGTTTGATCTGGTGTCCCCCAGCCACAGAGGCACTTTCTACATCAACCTTCGAGTCATGACCTTGTCGTAATCCTGTTTGATCTGGTGTCCCCCAGCCACAGAGGCACTTTCTACATCAACCTTCGAGTCATGACCTTGTCGTAATCCTGTTTGATCTGGTGTCCCCCAGTCACAGAGGCACTTTCTACATGAACCTTCGAGTCATCACCTTGTCGTAATCCTCTTTGATCTGGTGTCCCCCAGTCACAGAGGCACTTTCTACATGAACCTTCGAGTCATCACCTTGTCGTAATCCTCTTTGATCTGGTGTCCCCCAGTCACAGAGGCACTTTCTACATCCAACTTCGAGACATGACCTTGTCGTAATCCAGTTTGACCTAATTGTCGAATTATCTAAATCCTGTGACATGCGCGCTATGACCTTTCAGAAATAACAATACAGTTTACAAAAGTAATATATGTTAAGAACGCAGTCAATTCATTCAAACAGTGAAAGCAATACCATTGACATTATGTTACACAGTCATTTTATGTAAAATTTAAAACTGTTGTTGTATATATATATATATATATGTATACGGGAAGGTCATAGCTCCCAGGTCAAATTCATTTCAATAATAGTTGTGTATTTTTATATATATAAATACAGCACTAGGACAGTGTGCACCTAACTGGGTTCAACATGCAGAATCGTGCTACCACTTTAGTCATGACATAGAGAACTGGCCAGATGCTATGGTAATTATTTAGATATTATAGAGCAAAGTCATTGGCAAACCAAATTTCAGTTGGTCTTGAGCTTCCATGTTCCCTTTTTAGGTCACATAAAAATATATCCAGATATTTTATGACCGCAAAAGTTGCGACCTGAAAACAATCGTTATCTGCTTTTTCGCATGATCTAGTTCATAGTATGTCATTAAGACCTATGTTATATACGTTTTTACCTATTACAAGCAGTGCATTGGACAATGGCGTTTCAGAAATAAAACAAACCAACAACTGACAAATAAGAGGTATTTATTTGATAAGAAATGAGCGGCGCTCTGCAAAAGTCAACCTTAAGAGTTATTATTATAGACGTGTGGACAAACACATGTCTGTTTTAAATCTGACCAATGATGGTACAATATACGTACATAGAAGGTGCACATGTCTGTTTTAAATCTGAACAAATAATCGTACAATATACGTACATAGAAGGTTGTAGATTGTCTGATTTTAATGAGATTGACAAACGAGGTAACGTGGATTTTGTGTCGATTATAACATAAACGAGGTCACGTGGATTGTGTTGTCAACCAGTTTTGTCTATTATATTTATAACCCAAAAGAGCATTTCTTTTGATTGAAGTTTTCCATGGAGTTTCATTCTATTAGCGGTTCTGAAAGACCATCACCTAGGGAACAGTCCTGTAAAGTTAAGTAAAGATTGGCTCAGTGGTTTGGGAGGTGTCATTTAAATACTTAAAATATATAATTAATTGCCATGCTAACCACAGTTTGCGTGGAATTAATTATTTACAATTCTGCAGGATCATTCCTATAAAGTTCGGATGTTTTGCATGGAATAGCCTTCTTTTATCAATTATGAAGGGCAATCACATGAATCAGAGAAACATTCCTGTGTGGAACTTGGTCAAGATTGGTCACGTGGTTTAAGAAAAATGTAATTTACATATTTCTAAAAACAAATCCTCCGTTTCCATAGTAACCAGTTTTGCATGGAACTTCTGAAAGGTCATCTCCTAAGAAACATTCCTGTGAAGTTTGTTTAAAACTGGCCTTGCGGTTTAGGAGTAAATGTCATTTAAAGAAAGTGTCGATGGACGCTGTAAAACGCCGCATGGGCATCCAACGGTCTTAAAAGCCCGCAGATGAGCTACACATTGTAGGAACATTGGTTAACATGAGCATTTTTCTGCAGTTTCCCTTTTTACTTTTCGACTATCTATCAAAATTTCCTTTCTGTAATTTTATTTAAACAAGAGGGCCATGATGGCCCTGGATCGCTCACCTTAATTATACAATGTACTGTTATGCAAAACACAGCAAGACAATTATTCTGAATACAACCTCCAGTGTTAACAAGATTTTCTTTCATTTGGCCTAGTGATCTATAAATTATTATCCCCCGCTTTTTCGAAGAAAAAAAGGGGGGGTTATTAATTTCGGTTTGTCCGTCTGTCCGTCTGTCTGTCTGTCTGTCTGTCTGTCACACTTCGTTTCCGTGCAATAACTGCCACAAATGTGAAACGTTTTTTTTCAAACTTGGTAACAAGGTTAAATGCCTTAAGGGCTAGGCCAAGTTCGATCGTCACTTTCGGCGGACTTTATTTAGTGGAGTTATGGCCCCATATTTAACAAAAAATGTCGTTTCTTGCTGTTTCCGTGCAATAACTGCCCCAAATGTGAACCGTTTTCTTTTAAACTTAGTAACAAGGTTAAATGCCTTAAGGGCTAGGACAAGTTTGATCGTCACTTTCGGCGGACTTTATTTGGTGGAGTTATGGCCCTTTATTTAACAAAAAAGGTCGTTTCTTGCTGTTTCCGTGCAATAACTGCCACAAATGTGAATCGGTTTTTTTCAAACTTGGTAACAAGGTTAAATGCCTTAAGGGCTAGGCCAAGTTTGATTGCACTTTCGGGGGACTTTTTTCGGTGGAGTTATGGACCCTTATTCAACAAAAAATGTTGTTTCTTGTTGTTTCCGTGCAATAACTGCCACAAATGTGAATTGTTTTTTTTCAAACTTGGTAACAAGGTTAAATGCCTTAAGGGCTAGGCCAAGTTCGATCGTCACTTTCGGCGGACTTTATTCGGTGGAGTTATGGCCCCTTATTTAACAAAAAATGCCGTTTCTTGCTGTTTCCGTGCAATAACTGCCACAAATGTGAACCGTTTTTTTTTTCAAACTTGATAACAAGGTTAAATGCCTTAAAGGCTAGGCCAAGTTCGATCGTCACTTTCGGCGAACTTTATTCGGTGGAGTTATGGCCCTTTATTTAACAAAAAATGTTGTTTCTTGTTGTTTCCGTGCAATAACTGCCAAAAATGTGAACCGGTTTTTTTCAAACTTGGTAACAAGGTTAAATGCCTTAAGGGCTAGGCCTAGTTCGATCGTCACTTTCGGTGGAGTTTTGGTCCCTTAATTAACAAAAAAAGTCGTTTCTTGCTGTTTCCGTGCAATAACTGCCACAAACTTGGTAACAACCTAGGCCAAGTTCGTTTAATTTACCCTGTAATACATGTTCAATAAAAAGTCTACTGACATGTTTAAACCTAACCTCAACATTTTCCTAAAATATTTCCTGCAAGCGGGGGATATAAATTTCATGAATTTGCTTGTTTTTCCTGATATGACCCATATTTCAACATGGACTAGATATTATCAAAACAACATTCTGACAAATTTTCAACTTGCTCAAAGTAAAAATGCGGCCTCCGGAGTTTGAACAATAATTTCCTTTATTGACCTTGTTTCTGACCCCCATATGACCCATATTCGAACTTGAACTAGATATCATTTAGACAAACATTCTGACCAAATTTCAAGATGCTTAAGCAAAAAATGCGGCATCCAAAGTGTTAACAAGATTTTCCTTCAGTTTGGCCTAGTGACCTAGTTTTTGACCCAGCATGACCCGTATTCAAACTTGGCCTAGATATCATTCAGCTAAACATTCTGACCAAATTTCAAGCTGCTGTAGCAAAACATGCTGCTTCTACAGAGTTAACAAGATTTTCCCTCAATTTGGCCTAGTGACCTAGTTTCTGACCCAATATGACCCATATTTAAACTTGGCCTACATATCATCAAGACAAACATTCTGATAAAGTTTCAACATGCTCAAGTTGAAAATGTGGCCTCTAGAGTGTTAACAAGATTACCCATCAATTTAGCCTAGTGACCTAGTTTTTGACCTGGCATGAACCGTATTCAAACTTGACCTAGATATCATTCAGCTCAACATTCTGACTAAATTTCAAGCTGCTGAAGCAAAAAATGCAGCGTCTACGGTGTAAACAAGATTTCCCTTCAATTTGGCCTAGTGACCTAGTTTTTGACCCGGCATGACCCGTATTCAAACTTGACCTAGATATCATTCAGCTCAACATTCTGACTAAATTTCAAGCTGCTGAAGCAAAAAATGCAGCTTCTACAGTGTTAACAAGATTTCCCTTCAATTTGGCCTAGTGACCTAGTTTTTGACCCGGCATGACCCATATTCGAACTTGACCTATATATCATTCAGCTCAACATTCTGACTAAATTTCGGCCTCTGGAGTGTTAACAAGATTTTCCTTCAATTTGACCTAGTGACCTACTTTTTAACCCGACATGACCCATGTTCGAACTTGACCTACATATCATCAAGACAAACATTCTGATAAAGTTTCAACATGCTCAAGTTGAAAATGTGGCCTTCAGAGTGTTAACAAAATTTCGCTTCAATTTGACCTAGTGACCTCTTTTTTGACCTCATATGGCCCAGTTTCGAACTTGTCCAAGATTTGATGTAGATGAATGTTCTGATACACTTTCATGAAGATTGGATGCAAAATGTAGCCTGTAGAGTGTTAACAAGCTGAAATGTTGACGACGCACGACGCACGCCGGACAAAATGTGATCACAATAGCTCACCTTGCACTTCGTGCATAGGTGAGCTAAAAATAGTTGTTTCTCATTTATGTCAAAGTAGACGATATTTATATTAGTTGTAACAAGTTAATTGTGTGTTTTTTTCCAATATGTTGTAGATTATATGTATAGCAGTTAATGCCTACATTGTAGAGATCAACAATGCAGACGAAAACCAATTCATACTCGATAACATGAACGGTAAGGTTTTCTCGATACAGACGCTTCCTGACGCATCTGCAGCAGAAGAAAACATATTAAGCAAGTTCCCCTTTTGCCCAAAGTTTAATAATTTTCATTAATCATACTTTCCTATACATATTGTTGTCAATATGTTTTCATTGTTATGTGGGAAGGGTTTTAAAAGACATTTTGGCCGAAGACAGGTTTTGAAAATGTTGTTTCTCCTTTTCCAATGGCTATACGACGTTACGTACGGAAGACCTGCCTGCCTTTGAAAACTGCTCGTCATAATGTATTTAAACATCATTCTACGACAAATCGGCAAACAGTGCCGAACGAGACTAGATAAGGGATGCACGTGATCTACAAGTACGTTTCCTAGAGCGACTCTCAATTATACCTTCATTTATTGAGATGTTCCATTATACATGTGTACCTTCATTTATTGAAATATTCCATTATACATGTGTACCTTCATTTATTGAGATGTGCCATTATACATGTGTACCTTCATTTATTGAAATGTTCCATTATACATTTGTACCTTCATTTGTCGAGATGTTCCATTATACATGTGTACCTTCACTTGTAGAGATGTAACATTATACATTTTACCTTCGTTTGTAGATGTAACATTATACATGTGTACCTTCATTTATTGAGATGTTCCATTATACATGTGTACCTTCATTTGTTGAGATGTTCCACTATACATGTGTACCTTCATTTATTGAGATGTTCCATTATACATGTGTACCTTCATTTATTGAAATGTTCCATTATACATTTATTTGTTGAGATGTTCCATTATACATGTGTACCTTCACTTGTAGAGATGTAACATTATACATGTGTACCTCCATTTGTAGATATAACATTATACATACATATTTACCTTTATTTGTAGAGATGTTCCATTATATATTAGTACCTTCATTTATAGAGATGTTCCATTATAAATTAGTACCTTCATTCATTGAGATGTTGAATATACATGTGTACCTTCATTTATAGAGATGTTGAATATACATGTGTACCTTCATTTATAGAGATGGTCCATTACACATTAGTACCTTCATTTATTGAGATGTTCCAATATACTATTGCAATGTTCCATTGTATCTTCATTTATTGAAATGTTGCATTATACATTTGTAATTTCATTTATTGACAATTTTCATCATGTGTCCTACCTGTTCGAACACATGTTAAGCAACCCGGGATACTGCATCCTCCATACACTCGAACAGGTAGAGTGTGGTTTTACAGTAGTATAACTTGAAGTAAATCAGTTACGGAGAAGCAACAAGAACCTTTTCCACAGACCGGAGCTGAAACTTTTTCGATTACATTGCACCGACGACTTACAAAATAGTTTGGCACAGCTTTAGAAAATGCATCAATAAAGAATACAGTTGTAAACAATGTGGCAAAATGAGAAATGCTTATGACGAGCAATATTTTCCTTTTGTCACACTACTTTTAGAAGTCCTCTGTATTATATGTGTAAAAAATTCTGCATGTGCAAAAGGGTTACTTATTCTAATTCTTACAGCAACTGACTGTTGGATAGGTTTAAGTGACCTTGCCGTGGAAGGAAAATGGAAGTGGATGCACTCTCAGACAGATCCCGCCTACACCAACTGGGCAAGCCTCGAGCCAAATAATGGTCATGAGAACGAAAACTGTGCTATGATACGAAAGACAACAGTCGGGTGGAATGACTACGAGTGCAAAGATGGTCTTCACTATATTTGTGAACAGAAGCTCAGGTAAGTTACTTGTAAATCAACACTGCAACAGAAACATGTTGCGCGGAAACCACATTTGTTTTTCACTCTGAACCCTTTTCCCTAATAGAACAAATGGACAGAAAGACGACTGAAACTATCTAGGAAAAACTGTGGAGACACTTTACAAACAGGACGTCTAGCCCTTCTTGGAAACCTTATATTACATGTACATGGAAGCAATAAGGAAAAAACCCAGTTGATGATATGTAAAAAGTAAGTGAAGATCAATGCATTGGTGTAATTAAGTGATGATAAATTAAATGGGGTTGTAGCATGAATGATGGTGAAATAGTTAGATACTATA
Source organism: Serripes groenlandicus (assembly GCA_031761405.1). Lineage (NCBI taxonomy): Eukaryota > Metazoa > Mollusca > Bivalvia > Cardiida > Cardiidae > Serripes > Serripes groenlandicus. Next base: position 5,431,990 of record JASEVX010000003.1, read on the forward strand.
TTTATACAGGACTTAGGGTTCACAAGGATTTTTCTAAATGTTGACCTAGTTACCTAGTTTTTAACTTCATGTAACCTAGTTTCGAACTCGACTGAGATTTGATGGAGACAAACGGTCTCATGAATTGTCTTAAGGATTGGAAGAAAAATGTGGCCTCTAGTGTTCATAAATGTGTAATAAGATTTTATCTCATGACCTTATTTTTAAGTTCAAACGACCCAGTTTCTAACTTGACCAGATTTAATGGAGTATTTTTCTAAAATTTGACTTTAAGACCTATTTTTTTCAAGCTCACATGACCAAGTTTCCATCTTCACAGGATTATTCTAAAATTTGACGTTGTGACCTAATTTCAGCCACCCCCTTATGACCTAGTCTTGAACATAACCACCCAGATTAGATGGAGACGAACATTCTGATAAACTTGCATGAAGATTGGGTAAAAACATGGCGTCTAGGGCCAGTGTTACCCAATGTTAATTTCTCACAAACAACGACCTTGTCAACTTTGCTGTTGAATGCTTTCCCATGGCCTAACAATACATTTGGCAAGGTTTCAGAGAAAATCGAGCAGGTGATGCTGAGTAATAGTTTATTGATAAATTATATAATTAAGTGACCATCACCGGAAAATGGACTACTTTGGATCACTCCACATTGGCGCGCGAGACAATTAAAGCATGATATTGAAAATATTGTGACATAACGAGAAATTGATCAGTATGTGTAATTTCTCTTTTTGCCACAACAATTTCAAAATTTAACTAGTGCAAACTGCATCCAGATGTGAGAAAGAGATAAAAAGGGTCTATGCTTCGCTGGCTTTTCGTGCCTAAGGTTACTGCTAAAGTGTCTGTATAACTTCTTAACCCTTTTCCTCATATAGACGCTTTCTATCGCCTCTGCAGCAGGCAGCTTTTTGAAAACATGAAGACAAAAGATGAAATTGCTCAAAACAAGCAATTTCTCCTTTTGACTCCTTTTGACACAATGTTTTCAACTCTATTCAATCAGTTTGTCTTCATTTAGGGAGATTTGCCATATTTTTGTTGAGACATTTTCAAAGTCGTCTGCTGCAAATTTCTGCTATACACGCTTTTGTACATGGATTGCAAGTACTGCAGACCAAGAACAGCCTGCCCATCTCTGAAGTTTAATTTGTGTCTACACAGTTTACTGCAAATGTATCTACATGAACATTAATTTCAATCAAAAGAATTTTATTCTTCACAAAATGGTGGTAAATGAAACAGACAACATTTAATTGTCTGCAAAAAACACTTTTAAAAGCAATCTGTGAAAGCGACTGATTGCTAAAAAGTATACACTTTCTCACATTGTTTTCAAGTCTTGTTTCAGAATGACAATTCCACTGGATCATTTTCCCAGATTTTACATGTTTTTTTAATCAGTTGAGTCTAAAAACACCATATCAGGTAATTTGTAAAGAAATATATGTTTAAATTTCAGAGACACTCAGATTATCGGATGACAATCTGTGAATTGGATGTCTATAGTAAACACAAGAATACATGTCATTTCTTCGTCTGTATCAAAGTGACATTTATTTCAATAAAAATTATAAAACGTTCCTATAGTTGTTTATATGACCAAAGACATAAAGAGCCAGAAAAGTATATCATTTTCCTTTGATCTTATATTGGAACTTTCAAATTTGATACAGGGCATGGATACAACATTCAGACGCCATGTTTTCTTTCTCTTTGTATACCATACCATGCCCTGTGGTGCATGATTACAAATTTCCATAAAGTTTCCAGAATTAAAACCTTTCCTAAAAATGTCTAGGAAAAAATATTTAACATCTTTATAAATGCAAATCCTATTAATGAAAAATTGCTTGTTGAGAGCAATTCCACCTTTTGCCACAATGTTTTCAAATGGTGCATCTGCGTCAAAATGTGTCTGCTCATTACTACTCCCAGGGTGAGGGGGGATAACTGTCTGGAGTAATTAAAGACAGATCTGCGTCTTTACTGGGTCCCAGTTTCAGAAGTTTGGATTTCCGTGGATAGGAAAGCAGTTTAAGAACAAGAGGGCCATGAGGCCATGGAATCGCTCACCTGAGAATGGGCTATTTAAGACTTAACTCTATTAGCGCCAATGGCAATATCATCAAGACAAACTTCCCCACAAAAAGTCAAAAATGCGATCTAGTAGTGTCAACTAGATTGTTCTACAATTTGGCCCAGTCACCTAGTTGTTGACCTGACCCATATTCAAACTTGGCCTAGATATCATCAGGACAAACTTTCTGATTAAGTTTCAACATACTCAAGTTTAAAATGTGGCTTCAAGAGTATTAACAAGATTTTCCTTAAATTTGGCCTAGTGACCTAGTTTTTGACAGCACATGACCCTTATTCGAACTTGACCTAGATATCACTAAGACAAACTTTCTGACAAAGTTTCAACATGCTCAAGCCAACAATGCGGCTTCAAGAGTGTTAACAAGATTTTCATTAAATTTGGCCTAGTGACCTAGTTTTTGACCTGACATGACCCAGTTTCGAACTTGGCCTAGATTTGATCGAGATATATGTTCTGATAAACTTTCATGAAGATTGGATGCAAAATGTTGCCTCTAGAGTGTTAACAAGCAAATGTTGATGACAGATGACGAACAAAAGGCGATCACAAAAACTCACCTTGAGCACTTTGTGCTGTGGTGAGCTAAAAATATGATGGACATATTTGCAAATGCTTTCACATTCTTAACTCCTAATACAACTCTTAACACTTTCCAACTTGCAGAAACATCTGCAACACACAGCTTTTGAAAACATTTTCGCTAAAGGAGCAATTTCTTTTTTTACCACAATGTTTTTAACTCTCAACATAAGGCTTTATTAAGATAATAAGAAATATATGGGCCAAGCCATATGAAAACCAGGTCTTGAGACTTTGTGACTAGCAAAGAACCAGATTAACCTGCGACAGCCCATTGTGACCCTCCCAATACAATGGTACTAGCATCCTGTAGACTAATGGAGAACAGTTAAAACCACCAACCAATGAGAATGTAGTTTAATTGGATTGGGAGACTAACCGACAACCATTACCACTAACAACCAATGAGACAGTAGTTTTTCAATAGAAGTAAAACAAGCCTGCCCCCAGGGCAGCAACGCTTTTCAATGGTTCAGTGCAGTCCATATCAATAACCTTAGTAGAGGGTCACCAAAGAGACATTTTTTTTACATTTTTATTTTTCCAAAACCAGCAGTACTTCAGGACAAGAAGATTGTTTAAGTTTTTACTTTACACATATAAGGAAAACAAGCACCGCCTCCTGGTGGACATGTCTTTCAACAGATCAGATTGATTTGAACAGTATTGGTGGAGGGTCACCCTTGCAACTTTTTGTGTAAAAACAATTTTTCAAATCCGGTCAGTTCTTTTGGACAATAAGAATAAAGACATTTCCCTCCTTTTTTTTTTAATGAGGATCGTCGGCCACCTCAGGAACATTGTTTTAAAATTATTTTGAAATTGGTCTATTGGTTTTTCGAGAAGTTGCTTGTTGAAAATGTTAACATCCAACAGACGTAGCTATTGTTTATAGACCATACATTTCCAAAACAATTGGAGGCGATTTTCCACCATATGTAAGGTGTTCTACAAATGACATATTGTTTATTCCTCTTGATCCTTTCCCACTTGTAGACTCGTTAGAACGCCTCTGCTGCAGACGTCTTTTGAAAACACTGTGGCAAAAGGAGAAATTGCTCAAAACGACAATGTTTTCAAACTCTATTTGATGATTAAACTCTCATCTCTGAAGCTTTTTTCTCATTTTTGTCCAGATGTTTTCGAAGTCGTCAGCTGCAGATTTGTTGTATGTGGGAAAAGTTTAAACATGCAGACACAATTTAATGCATCTCAACCAGATGACTTTTGAGATTATTGTGGCAGGGGGAGAAATAGCTCATGATGAGGCTGAGCAATCTTCTCCTTTTGTCAAAATGTTATCAACTCTATTCTGTAATTATACCGTTGTTTGTAGAAATGTTGTTCATAGACCACAGTTAGAAGCATGCATTTCTATAACACTCTTGGGTAATAGATCCCCACACAGAGGACACGCTACGAAATTGTTAATATCTGTGAAACTGTCTCGACTGTCACTTTCACTCCCTCCCATCATCGAGTCCAATCCTACAACATTGTTATCTGTAAAACTGTCCCTACTATCACTACCACCCATCGTCAAGTCAAAATATTTTTGATCTTTTGATTGGTTGTTTGACACATTACCCGACACTGATTGGTCATGGACTTGTGAATGGCGTGAAATGTTTCTGTTTTCAGATGAAAAAGATGGCATTGATTGTTCCCTCTGTCTTGAAAACATTTTCGAATGTTTTCTTTGTCCTTCTTCCACTCCATGGGTACTTCTTTCATCTGAAGAAATACTCCCAGATGAGTTAACACTAAAAGGAACATCAGTTCCTGTATTGTTTGAACACTGAGTTCCCTCCTTCCGCTGATTCATTCTCCTCTCAGCAGCTAAAGCAGCCATGACCCATGGGGGCGACTTCTGCTCTGTATCAGTGGTGTTATTTTTGGTTGAAGAGCCTGGACTGGCACAGAGCCATGGTGAGGTGGATGTGTCACTTGAAGACTGTTTGCTTTTCCAAGAAATACATTTGCCTTGATGTATTGAGAGAAATTGCGCACCAAAGTAATCTGAAAACAGAAAAAAAAAATCAATCATATCTGACTGTCAATTCACCTACCGTTCTGTTTCCTGGCTTTCTCAGATCAGTACTCCACAAAACAAGCTGAGCTACAAGAGCTCAGCTGATATAATTGACAAGTGTGTCACTTGCTAATAACCAAAGCCAATGTGTGATGGTAAGAGACAGTGAAATCATCACTCTATTCACCGAGTCAAGGACAGGGGGACATGTCATCTGCTGCAGGGGTGTAATATAAGGCGATTTAATTTTAACTCTTTCTAACATACAACAGATCACTGAAATCTTCTAGGCCAAAAACTAGGAAAACAAGAGCTGTTCGAGGACAGCGCGCTCGACTATTCCACCGCTTTTTCAGTTACTGAGATATGGACTCTTAATGTAGTTGCATGGAAACTTTTAACCATAATTTTTAAGTAAACAAGCAAATTCATGAAATTTATATCCCCCTCTTGCAGGAAATATTGTAGGAAAATGTTGAGGTTAGATTTAAACATGTCAGTAGACTTTTTATTGAACATGTATTACAGGGTAAATTAAACAAACTTGGCATAGGTCGTTACCAAGTTTGAAAAAAAAATGGTTCACATTTGTGGCAGTTATTGCACGGAAACAGCAACAAACAATTTTTTTTGTTAATTAAGGGGCCATAACTCCATCGAATAAAGTCCGCCGAAAGTGACAATCAAACTTGTCTTAGCCCTTAAGGCATTTAACCTTGTTACCAAGTTTGAAAAAAAAAACGGTTCACATCTGTGGCAGTTATTGCACGGAAACAGCAACAAACGATATCTTTTGTTAAATAAGGGGCCGTAACTCCCCCGAATAAAGTCTGCCGAAAGTGATGATCGAACTTGGCATAGCCCTTAAGGCATTTAACCTTGTTACCAAGTTTGAAGAAAAAGGTTCACATTTGTGGCAGTTATTGCACGGAAACAGCAAGAAACATTATTTTTTATGTTAAATAAGGGGCCATAACTCCACCGAATAAAGCCCGCTGAAAGTGACGATCGAACTTGGCCTAGCCCTTAAGGCATTTAACCTAGTTACCAAGATTGTGAAAAAAAGGTTCACATTTGTGGCAGTTATTGCACAGAAACAGCAAGAAACAACATTTTTTGTTAAATAAGGGGCCATAACTCCATCGAATAAAGTCAGCCGAAAATGACGATCAAACTTGGCATAGCCCTTAAGACATTTAACCTTGTTACTAAGTTTGAAAGAAAAAGGTTCACATTTGTGGCAGTTATTGCACAGAAACAGCAAGAAACAACATTTTTTGTTAAATAAGGGGCCATAACTCCATCGAATAAAGTCAGCCGAAAATGACGATCAAACTTGGCATAGCCCTTAAGACATTTAACCTTGTTACTAAGTTTGAAAAAAAAAGGTTCACATTTGTGGCAGTTATTGCACGGAAACAGCAACAAACGCCATTTTTTTTTTAATTAAAGGGACTGAACACCATAATGGTCCAAAATCGTCATATTTTATACTTATTCTAATTAATCCAAAATACGTCGATATATATGTAACGAAATGTTGTAGAAGGTCGTACAAGTCTTGTTTTTCATTATTTCATAGGAAATAAGCAGTTAAAGAAAACGTCCGCTCCGTGTTTTCCCGTTTAAAAATACTGTGGAATTTCCTCTTGCTCATTTGAATTTGTGGATTCAATTTGGCATTCTCTAACACTATCAACTCATTACATTCATGTATGCGTGAGTGTAAGGAACGAAAACTCTGCGAAGGAGATTGTCAATTCGGTTGTAGTGATCACGTGATAAATATACAGCGATATTTTTAGATTTACTGGGTTACTAACCCAGTAGATTTTACAATGCAAAATAATGAAAAATCTCCGCAATATTAATAGTGTGCATATATTGTAGTACATCAGTCAGCAAATCTCAATGCCTTACATGCAAAAACATCAAGGTAATAGCAATTTTTAACAATTTTCTTTTTTTTCTCGCTTTTTTCTCATATGGGATTCAGTCCCTTTAAGGGGACATAACTCCACCAAATAAAGTCCGCCGAAAGTGATGATCGAACTTGGACTAGCCCTTAAGGCATTTAACCTTGTTACCAAGTTTGAAAAAAAAAACGGTTCACATTTGTGGCAGTTATTGCGAAGTGTGACAGACGTACAGACAGACGGACGAACCGAAATGAATAACCCCCTTTTTTTCTTCAAAAAAGTGGGGGATAAAAAAAGGCAACAATTTCCATCATATGCAGGATAGAGTAATCTTAATTGGTTGTGTATATAGTTGTGAAATTGGTAAGGGTTGTATCAAGTTTCAATACAATGCTTCAAGTAGTTACTAAGATATGGTCTCTTAATGTAGTTGCATGCAAAACTTTAACCAGAATTTATAAGTCCAAAAATGGCCATAACCTCCAGAAAATGCTGAATAGAGTTATCATACTTGATTATTTACATAGGTGTGATGGTTGGGAAGGGCTGTATAAAGTTTTAATGCAATGCATCAAGTAGTTAATAAGATATGGTATCTTAACCCTTTCCCTCATACAACAATTCTGCAGCAGATGACTTTGAACTTATTTTGTCAAACAAGAGGGCCATGAGGCCCTGGAATCGCTCACCTGAGAATGGGCTATTTAAAACATAACTCTTTCAGCACCAATGGCAATATCATGAAGATAAAATTCTGACAAAAATGTGGCTTCCAGAGTGTTAACAAGATTTTTCTTATATCTTTCTTAAATTTGGACTAGTGACCTAGTTATTGACCAGACATGATCTATATTCGAACATGGCCTGGATATCATCAAGACAAAATTTCCGATAAAGTTTCAACATGCTCAAATTTAAAAAGTGGCTTCGAGAGTGTTAACAAGATTTTTCTTGACCGGACATGACCCATATTTGAACTTGGCATAGATATCACTTAGACAAACATTCTGACAAAGTTTCAACATGCTCAAGCCAAAAATGCGGCTTCAAGAGTGTTAACAAGATTTTCCTTAAATTGGGCCTAGTGACCTAGTTTTTGACCCAACATGACCCAGTTTCGAACTTGGCCTAGATATTGAGATATATGTTCTGATAAACTTTCATAAAGATTGGATGCAAAATGTTGCCTCTAGAGTGTTAACAAGCAAATGTTGACGACGGACGACGGGAGCTAAAAATAGAAAATCTCCATAATTGAATGGATAACAAGAGCGCCAAATGTCACAAAATAAGCCTGTCCTGTTTTTTTGAGACCAAGTATAGTGATAATTGGTTATGCATCAGCCAAACTTAGAGAGCAGACACAGTTAGTTTTGGCCATTTCTAGGGACATAATTTTGTAGTGACTAAGATAACGTTGTAAGTTATCAAACCTGACCAAGATATTCTGCCCATCAACATATTGTCTAAATTTGGTGATGATCGGATAAAGGATTCACAAGTTATTTAGCTGACAAGACCAATTTTAGGTAATTTCTATAATTAAAGGGCAATAACTCTCTATCGACTGGAGCAGTATGGCTAGTTATCAAACTTGTCTGAGATATTACACCAATACACATTCTGACCAAATTTGGTGATGATTGGACAAAGGCTCCTAAAGTTATTGAGCTGACAAGAACAATTTTAGATCATTTCTATAATTAAAGGGCGATAACTCTCGATTGACTATAGCGATATGGCTAGTTATTGAACTTGTCCAAGATATTATGCTAATACACACTCTGACCAAATTTGGTGATGATTGGCCAAAGGCTTCTAAAGTAATTGAGCTGACAAGACTAATTTTAGGTAATTTCTATAATTAAAGGGCAATAACTCCTGATTGACTAAAGCGATATGGCTAGTTATCGAACTTGTCCGAGATATTATGCCAATACACATTCTGACCAAATTTTGTGATGATTGGACAAAGGCTTCTAAAGTTATTGAGCTGACAAGACAAATTTTAGGCAATTTCTATTATTAAAGGGCGATTACTCTTGATTGACTAAAGCGATATAGCTAGTTATCGAACTTGTCCGAGATATTATGCCAATACACATTCTGACTAAATTTGGTGACGATTGGATAAAGGCTTCTCAAGTTATTGAGCTGACAAGACCAATTTTAGGTAATTTCTATAATTTAAGGGCAATAACTCCTGATTGACTAAAGCAATATGGCTAGTTATCGAACTTGTCCGAGATATTATGCCAATACACATTCTGACCAAATTTTGTGATGATTGGACAAAGGCTTCTAAAGTTATTGAGCTGACAAGACAAATTTTAGCCAATTTCTATAATTAAAGGGCGATAACTCTTGATTGACTGAAGCGATATAGCAAGTTATCGAACTTGTCCGAGATATTATGCCAATACACATTCTGACTAAATTTGGTGATGATTGGATAAAGGCTTCACAAGTTATTGAGCTGACAAGACCAATTTTAGGTAATTTCTAGAATTAAAGGGCAATAACTCCTGATTGACTAAAGCGATATGGCTAGTTATCGAACTTGTCCGAGATATTATGCCAATACACATTCTGACCAAATTTTGTGATGATTGGAGAAAGGCTTCTAAAGTTATTGAGCTGACAAGACAAATTTTAGGCAATTTCTATAATTAAAGGGCGATAACTCTTGATTGACTAAAGCGATATAGCTAGTTATCGAACTTGTCCGAGATATTATGCCAATACACATTCTGACTAAATTTGGTGATGATTGGATAAAGGCTTCTCAAGTTATTGAGCTGACAAGATCAATTTTAGGTAATTTCTATAATTAAACTCTTGATTGACTAAAGCGATATGTCTAGTTATCGAACTTGTCCAAGTTATTAAGCCAATACACATTCTGACTAATTTGGTGATGATTGAACAAAGGCTTTTAAAATTATTGAGCTGACAAGACTAATTTTAGGTAATTTCTAAAATTAAAGGGCAATAACTCTTGATTGACTAAAGCGATATGGCTAGTTATCGAACTTGTCCGAGATATTATGCCAATACACATTCTGACTAAATTTGATGATGATTGGACAAAGGCTTCTAAAGTTATTGAGCTGACAACATACTGGACGCCGCCCGCCCGCCGCAGGTAAAACTATAATATGATCCGTTTTAAAAAACGGGCTTATAAAAAGTGGAAAACATTGTGGCAAAAGGAGAAATTTCACGTTTCTAAAAAGCTGTCTGCTGCAGAGGCGTCAGAAAGCGTCTATATGAGGGTAAGGGTTAATGTAGTTGCATGCAAAACTTTAACCAGAATTTATAAGTAAACAAGAGTTGTCGGAGGACAATATAGCTCGCCTATCAGGGCCATCGTCTATCAGGGCCTACTTCAGAACAGTTATAGCATTAGGTAAAGTCACACAGTATCACCTATTGCAAGATAATACACCTTTTCAATACTTCCATGCAAATGTTAACCAAGTCCATACAGGCCTTTTAAATCTGTAAATTGGTTTATATACGATGTATGCCAATAGTGAACATAATACCCAAGACTTACAGTATCAGTATCAGATAAAACCACACACTATTATTTATTGCAAGATATCACAAATTTTCAATACTTGCATGCAAATCTTAACCTGGCAACGCTGATACCAACGCCAACGCATTTTGGCTACTTAAGCACCACCTTGACATACCAGGTAATATTTATGAGCCTGAATAAGTGTGTGAAGTTTCAAACCAACAGCTTACACAGTGTCTGAGAAAAGGCCTTGCACGCAAAGGTTTGACCAAAATTCTAAGTCCAAAAAGGGGCCCATTCAGTCAAAATCCATTCCAGAGTTATGGGACTTGACATACAAGGTCCCCTTATGATCCTGAATAAGTGTGTGAAGTTTCAAAGCAACAGCATACACAGTGTCTGAGAAAAGGCCTTGCACGCAAAGGTTTGACCAAGCTGGCAACGCGGACGCCAACGCCAACGTGATAACATAAGCTCCCCTATTTCTTCGAATAGGCGAGCTAAAAAAGGGCCATTACTTTCATAAAATGCAGGAAATAGTTATTGCTTGAAAATCAACATAGGTGAGATAGTTGGGAAAGGTTGTATACAGTTTCAAAGCAATGCATCAAGTAAATACTAGGATATCGACTCTAATGTAGTTGCATTGCATGAGTTATCATACTTGATTGTTTACATAGGTGTGATGGTTGGGAAGGGTTGTATAAAGGGTTGTATAAAGTTTCAATGCAATGCATCAAGTAGTTACTAAGATATGGTCATAACTTACATAAAATGCAGGATAGAGTTATCGAATGGCGAAGAAAATAAACAAGAGGCCCATGAGGGCCTATGCTCTACTCTCTACTGGTATGGTTCTTTGGTCATTTTCAATCCAGAGCATGTATGTTTGGTGTAGATCGGATAGTAAATGGAGGCTCTTTTGTGTTCACAAGCTGTATTATAGCAATTTTGACAATTTCAAGGGCCATAATCCAGTCTTGCATTGGCAGATCTGGCTGATTTGCGAAAGGAACCGAGCTCTCATCAATATTCAGCTACTATCTAAGTTAGGTGGGGATCAGATAGTAAATGGAGCCTCTATTGTGTTCACAAGCTCTATTATAGCAATTTTGACAATTTCAAGGGCCATAATCCAGTATTGCATGGGCTGATCTGGCTGGTTTGCAAAAGGAACTGAGCTCTCACGAATATCTAACTAGTGTATAAGTTTGATTGAGATACAATCAAAACAGAAGACTGTATTGCGTTCACAAGCAATTGTTTACGGATGGACGCACAGATGACGGCATAAGCTCTTCTGGCCTTTGGCCAGTAGAGCTACAAATTAGCGCAAGAAATTTGTTGGTGACGCTATATTTCGGGAATAGCGCCACATAGCAAACTGGTATTTTGTATTTCCCAATTTTATTTTCGCTGCATATTGACCGCAGTACGAAAATTGATAAACAGCTTGTAAATCACTCGAGCGTGTGTAACTATTGTACACTGTCATTTTTTGTTTCCACAACAGATGTCAATTGTCCTGTAATCTCCCATAATAATTGGTAATAGGATTAACTAAGCGTGTTGATCAAAGATAGATGAGAAACACGTGACTATGTTTAACAATTTGACCAATATCATGCAAGATTCAAGAGAATATAATTTGTCAATCGAAACAATGATACATCAGCGCTTTACGATCAAAACCAGTCTTTTCATCTAGACGCTCTCATATATTGCAATAATTACAAAATAAAGCATTGATAACTAGAACTATCACTGAAGATGATAAATACCCCCAAAACAGCACCTTGACCTACACCATAACTTAACAAGAAAAAGTAACAAAGGGCAATAACTCTGTATTTAGATAAAATAGAGTTATGGTTCCTGTACACCGCACTTCCTCTCAATGTGTTGTATCATCCTATGAAGTTTTATTAAATTCCAACAATTTGTTTTAAAGTTATGCTCTGGACAAGACGCTACGAATAAGAAAAAGTAACAAAGGGCAATAACTCTGTAATTATGTAAAGTAGAGTTATGTTTCTTGTACACTGCACTTCCTCTGATTATGCTCTACCATTATATGTAGTTTTATTAGATTCCATCTATTAGTTATTAAGTAATTCTACGGACAAGAAAAAGTAACAAAGGGCAATAACTCTGTATTTAGATAAAATAGAGTTATGGTTCCTGTACACCACACTTCCTCTCAATGTGTTGTATCATCCTATGACGTTTTATTAAATTCCAACAATTTGTTTTAAAGTTATGCTCTGGACAAGACTACGAATAAGAAAGAGTAACAAAGGGCAATAATTCTGTAATTATGTAAATTAGAGTTATGGCTCTTGTACACTGCACTTTCTCTGATTATGCTCTACCATTGTATGCAGTTTTATTAGATTCCATCTGTTAGTTATTAAGTAATTCTCCGGACAAGAAAAAGTAACAAAGGGCAATAACTCTGTATTTAGATTAAATAGAGTTATGGTTCCTGTACACCACACTTCCTCTCAATGTGTTGTATCATCCTATGAAGTTTTATTAAATTCCAACAATTTGTTTTAAAGTTATGCTCTGGACAAGACTCTACGAATAAGAAAAAGTAACAAAGGGCAATAACTCTGTAATTATGTAAATTAGAGTTATGGTTCTTGTACACTGTACTTCCTCTCATTATGCTCTACCATTGTATGCAGTTTTATTAGATTCCATCTGTTAGTTATTAAGTAATTCTCCGGACAAGAAAAAGTAACAAAGGGCAATAACTCTGTATTTAGATTAAATAGAGTTATGGTTCCTGTACACTGCACTTCCTCTCAATGTGTTGTATCATCCTATGAAGTTTTATTAAATTCCAACAATTTGTTTTAAAGTTATGCTCCGGACAAGACTCTACGAATAAGAAAAAGTAACAAAGGGCAATAACTGTAATTATGTAAAGTAGAGTTATGGTTCTTGTACACTGCACTTCCTCTCATTATGCTCTACCATTGTATGCAGTTTTATTAGATTCCATCTGTTAGTTATTAAGTAACTCTCCGGACAAGAAAAAGTAACAAAGGGCAATAACTCTGTATTTAGATAAAATAGAGTTATGGTTCCTGTACACCGCACTTCATCTCAATGTGTTGTATCATCCTATGAAGTTTCGTTCAAATCCTATGTTGCATTGTTAAGATATGGTCCGGACAAAATATGGCTTCCGACCGACCGACCGACCGACCGACCGACTTTGTTTTTTGGGGGTATAATAATGAGATTAAAAAAAACATTTACCAGTAAGGCGAGCTTTTTAAAGGACATTTTGGAGTTTTCAAATGCAGTATATCGACATAGATTGACCGAACAGAAACAATCCAATAATTTTGAATGTTTAAATTGAATAATGCCTGCGTCAAACTTATCCTTTCCAAACAGATTTGTGCACCAAATGCATTAATGAACTTACCCTATATATCAAGTCAAATATTCTGACAAAGTTTCAACATGCTCAAGCCGAAAATGTGGCTTCCAGAGTGTTAACAAGATTTCCCTTAAATTTGGCCTAGTGACCTAGTTTTTGACATGACATGACCCATATTCGAACTTGGCCTAGATATCACCAAGACAAACTTTCTGATAAAAGTTCAACATGCTCAAGTTTAAAATGTAGCTTCAAGAGTGTTAACAAGATTTTCATTAAATTTGGCCTAGTGACCTAGTTTTTGACCTGACATGACTGATATTCGAACTTGGCCTAGATATCACTTAGACAAATATTCTGACAAATCTTTAACATGCTCAAGCCAAAAATGTGGCTTCCATAGTGTTAACAAGATTTTCCTTAAATTTGGCCTTGTGACGTAGTTTTTGACCCGACATGACCCATATTTGAACTTGACCTAGATATCACTACGACAAATTTTCCGACATAGCTGCAACATGCTCAAGCCGAAAATGTGGCTTCCAGAGTGTTAACAATATTTTTCTTAAATTTGGCCTAGTGACCTAGTTTTTGACCGAACATGACCCATATTCGAACTTGGCCTAGATATCACTAAGACAGACATTCTGACAAAGTTTCAACATGCTGAAGCCAAAAGTGTGGCTTCCAGAGTGTTAACAAGATATTTCTTCAATTTGGCCTAGTGACCTAATTTTTGGTCCGACATGACCTATATTCGAACTTGGCCTAGATATCACTAAGACAAACATTCTGACAAAGTTTCAACATGCGGCTTCAAGAGTGTTAACAAGATTTTCCTTAAATTTGGCCTAGTGACCTAGTTTTTGACCCAACATGTAGTATTTAAGTACTTGCATGCAAAACCTTAACCAAGGTGTGACGTGGATGCTGACACCAGGGTGAGTAGTTTAGCTCTCATATTCTTCGAACAGTCAAGCTGAAAACACATTAATAAAAGTATAATAACAGTTGAAAACATGTTTGCAAAAGAGATTTCTCCTATTGTCACAATTTTGTCAAAAGTCGACTGGTAGTGATGCATCAATATGCCTCTGCAAGTGGGAATGGGAGGGTATACCAGAGAAATTAAAAGGTTTAAGGGGGGTGGACAGAGGGACATACATGTATATATATTTTACCTTCACATCCGTCACATTTCGCAAAGCCTATTGGTTTAGTTTCCAAACTGTTAACTGAAGTGCTGAAATAGTCATAAACACATACCAGTCAGTATTAGTGCTATTTGGAGCAGTTTCACATCTTCATTTCACATGTTCTGTCTCTATGTTTATAAGGAATCTGTTGAGTATGCATGATTAGCATGGGGGATTTGGATCGGGGTGTCCAGGGTTCCTTTTCTGCTTGAGTCAGTAATGGTGGGGTTCCCTTTGACATGGAACATTTCGGCTTTCCTAGCCTTGTAATGGTTTGGTTAACCAGGGATCATGTATAAGTGTTCTGTTGCCTTGATACAACTGAAGTAATGTTGAAAACAGCGTAATACCCAAACAAGAGCAACGCAACGCTCATCTGTTCTTATCCAAGTCGAAAAAGGGACATTTCTGAATAATTATTAAAGCTTGACTTATGTGACTTGGTATATACATGGGTATTGTTCCAACAAACATGTGTACCGAGTTTCATTTTTTCTTTGTGCTTATATAAAGCACAAAAGATTCAAGTTATTCATAATTATGCCCCCTTCGAAGAAGAGGGGTATATTGCTTTGCACATGTCTATCGGTTGGTAGGTCGGTCCGTCTGTAGACCAAAGCTTGTCTGAGTGATGAACCCCATTTATTTTGAGGTCATTGGGTCAAAGGTCAAGGTCACAGTGATCTTGAACACAAAAACTTTTTTTAAGCTTGTCAGAGTGATAACTTAACAATGCCTGGACCTAGGGTCCTCAAACTTGAATTGGAGGTTGGGCCTGACCAGTAGATGAACCCTATTTATTTTTAGGCCATTGGGTCAAAGGTCAAGGTCAGAGTGATCATGAACACAAAAGCCTTTTTAAGCTTGTCCAAGTGAAAAGCCAACAATGCCTGGACCTGGAGGATACATGTTTATCTGCAAATATCAGTCATCATCACAATGTGATTAAGAACTGTACCTACCATCCTCAAACTTTGAATGAACATTGTTCATAATCTTAAAATTGACTCATAGACATCCAATGTGAAATGACAAATCAGCTGGCATTTCGGTCCATGCACATTTTACTCAATTGCCCAAATATTCCTGACAACATGGCGATCAGTGGGGGGCATAATGTTTGACAAACATCTCTTGTTTCTTATTAACTTCTGTATCACTCTTTTACAGCCATTTAATTACAATCAATCTTATCCTCAGCAGTCACATATAGGAAGGAACATGCAAGCTTGGCCTTTAATGGTGAATGGCTGTTAAAGAGGAGTCAATGCTTATTAAATGTGAGCCAGAGAAGGCGTAGATTTAATACAAGAGGGCCATGAGGCCCTGGATCGCTCACCTGAGAATGGGCAATTTAAGACTTAACTCTTTCAGCGCCAATGGCAATATGAGGTTTTTGCCTGGCGGCAATGTTTCTTGACTGGAAGCATTTTTTCACAAAGCTTATTGAATTTTAACGGTTTGTTACAAAGAAGTGTTAATACTTCTCAACACAACTGTCAATGAAATTATGCCTAGATATCAGCAAGATAAACATTCTGACAAAGTTGCTCAAACCCAAAACGCACCTTCCAGAGTGTTAACAAGATTTTCCTTAATTTTGACCTAGTGCCCTTGTTTTTGACCCCACATGACCCATATTCAAACTTGGCCTAGATATCATCAAAATCATCTAACAAAATTTCAAGCTACTCAAGTTTAAAATGCGGTTTCCAGGGTGTTAACAAGATCTAGTGACCTAGTTTTTGACCTGACATGACCTATATTTGCCCTAGATATCATTAAGACAACATTCTGACAAAGTTTCAACATGCTCAAGTTTAAAAAGCGGCTTCCAGAGTGTTAACAAGATTTTCATTTAATTTGGTCTAGTGACCTAGTTTGTGACCTCACATGAACCAATATCGAACTTGGCCTAGATTTGATGGAGATATATGTTCTGATAAACTTTCATGAAGATTGGATGGAAAATTTTGCCTCTACAGTGCTAACAAGCAAATGATTGGATGTAAAATGTTGCCTCTAGACTGTTAACAAGCAAATGTTGACGACAAACAACGGACAAAAGGCGATCACAAAAACTCACCTTGTGCACTTTGTGCTCTGTGAGCTAAAAATGCGATCTCTAAAGTGCTAACAAGATTTTTCTACAATATGGCCTAGTGACGATATGTAATGTTAGCGTAGATATCATCAAGACAAATATTCTGACAAAGTTTCAACATAATCAAGCCAAAAATGTGGCTTTGAGAGTGTTAAACAAGATGTTCCTGCAATTTGGTCAAGTGACCTAGTTTTTGACCCCACATGACCCAGTTTCGAACTTGACCTAGATTTGATGGAGATATATGTTCTGATAAACTTTCATGAAGATTGGATGGAAAATTTTGCCTCTACAGTGCTAACAAGCAAATGTTGATGACGAATGGCGGACGACGGACAAAAGGCAATCACAAGAACTCACCTTGAGCACTTTGTGCTCTCATGGCGAGCTAAGAAGCGGCTGCATAATACACAGGTCACCTTTAACACATATTAGACTGTAACACCTAGATTACCTTTCTCGTTTCTTTGTTTGTCTCCCTCTACCTCTGCCACGCCCCTTTTGCTGACTACCCTGACCTCTTCCAACTGGAGTTTGAGGATTGGCAGAATGAGATACAAGGTCATCTTCTGAGCTTTGCTTTCTTTTTCCTAATTTTTAAAATTATATATGTATTTAAACCTTTTTGGTGATAAAATAATGATTACTCTAAAAAAAAAATCCCGTTTTACGACATTGCCTAGATGGCCTTAAATCGATCACCTGACTGATAGTATAGACGCAAATATTTATCTGCAATTATCTGTGAAAGTTTGATCAGGAGTGCAAATGAAACTGCAAGGTGAGGACAGTCACGCTGTTAATGAAATAACATATCAGTAAGTACATTTGTAACAAGAGCGCCAAATGTCACAAAATACGCCCGTCCTGTTTTTTTTAAGACCAATGAAGTATAGTGATAATTGGTTGTACATCAGGCAAATTTAGAGAGTAGACACTGTTAGTACAGTTTTGGCCATTTCAAGCATAAGTGTGTAGTGACTAAGATAACGTGGTAAGTTATCGAACTTGTCCAAGATATTATGCCAATACACATTCTGACCAAGTTTAGTGATGATTGGACAAAGGCTTCTAAAGTTATTGAGCTGACAAGACCAATCTTAGGTAATTTCTTTAATAAAAGGGTGATAACTCTTGATTGACTAAAGCGATATGGCTAGTTATCGAACTTGTTCGAGATATTATGCCAATACACATTCTGACTATATTTGGTGATGATTGGACAAAGGCTTCTAAAGTTATTGAGCTGACAAGACCAATTTTGGGTAATTTCTATAATTAAAGGGCGATAACTCTCGATTGACTAAAGCGATATGGCTAGTTATCGAACTTGTCCGAGATATTATCCCAATACACATTCTGACCAAATTTGGTGATGATTGGACAAAGGCTTCTAAAGTTATTGAGCTGACAAGACCAATTTTGGGTAATTTCTATAATTAAAGGGCGATAACTCTCAATTGACTAAAGCGATATGGCTAGTTATCGAACTTGTTCGAGATATTATCCCAATACACATTCTGACCAAATTTGGTGATGATTGGACAAAGGCTTCTAAAGTTATTGAGCTGACCACATACTGGACGCTGCCCGCCCGCCAGCTCGCCCACCCGTACGCCGCAGGTGAAACTATAATACAATCCGTTTTTTTCAAAACGAGCGTATAAAAAGGCATTTACCTCTTTTCTGAGGCCTGTGACCAAACGGCTATCTATTATAACTGAATAAATTATGTAAAGGGTCAGTAAAGTAACATTTCTGCTAAATTATTTTGAAATCTGATCTGAATTATAAAGTTTTGTATTTTTGCCCTTTTTCTGATGCTGCCTTGCTGCCCTGTTTTTGAATAAATCAATATGACTTGAACAGTTTTTGTAGAGGGTCACTCTAGGAACATTTCTACAAAATTATCTTGGAATCAGACAAGCAGATTCAGGAGGCGAAGAATTTTAAAGTTTCGATATTTTTCCCCTCTTTGTGATGCAGCAGCAACCAGTTCTACACAGAATGTAAACTTCTGAAAGAGGACCAACAGAGGACATTCCTGATATTAGTCTAGTGGAATGGTAGGAGATGTCATTTTAAGCTAGAAGTTCATTTTACCCCTTTTGTGCTGACGCCTGGTTACTACCACTTTGTTACCAATCAATATGGCTTGAACAAATTAAGAAGAGGATCACCGAAATAACATTTCTTTGAATTTTTTTTAAAATCAGACAAGCACTTTGTCTTTCATAATAATGGAATTTTGCCCTTATTCTGATGCTGCCTGGTTGCCATGTTTTTCAACCAATTTCTTCTTTTGCCACTATGTTTTCAACTTTATTAAGTTATCATATTTACATTTATAAAGATTTTCGACATGTTTCCCTCTATATATGGCAGAGTTGACCCTTTCCCACATTGTAGTCTCATTTGATGCAGCATCTTTTGAAAACAATGTAGCAAAAGAAGAAATTGTTCATAACATTGAGCAATTTCTCATTTTGCCACAATGTTTTCAACTCTATTAAAATATAAAATAATTATACTTTCGTTTGAAGAAAATTTCAAAATGTTTTTGCCTGTATGATTTCACAGGCATCAACTGCAGATTTGATGTATTTGTTGAAAAGGGGCTAAGGATAGCAATAGTTAACAAGATCATTACCTCTGCCTCGACCTCGACCTCTTCCTCGTTTCGGTATTTTTTGTTCGGGAAACAGTATATCATCATCATCATCATCACAATCAGACATAGTGATATTTAATAAAAACTCTCCAAAACTGGATTCTTTCAAAGGTGTTTTCTTAATACCACCAGAAAATGAACAATCTTTTTTAGTGTTAGCATTCTTGTCCATCGGTTTTAAATCTTTGTAACGATCCTTCTTTCCACACAATAATTCACCAGGCATATCCAGTTCATTCATTTTATTTGGTTTCACCTTTGGCACACTATTGATAGTATTTTCAATGTTTAGCTGCTTTCCATTTAATATTTCATTTCCACGATTTTTCACCTTTAATGCACCAGATTTCTTTTCCACCGACTTCATTTTCTGTTTGATAGAAAAACTTTCCTCAGAATACTGTTTTTTAGAAGGGGGAGTAACTATGTCATCACAAGAATCAAGTTTCCTTTTTCCTACAGGAGTTACCTTTCTTGTCTCAATTTGAATAGCCATTTTAGAAGTTTTATTGTTTGGTGTTGATGTACTAGAAACATCAATCCCTGACCTCGATATATCACCGTCCTTTTTTACATTTTTAAGACCATTTCCAGGTGTTGTGTTTTCATCTTTTAAATGTTTGTTCCTTTTATCTGATGTAATACCTTCGTCATCAAAAAGAGTTGAGAGAGCTTCAGTAGTGAGCTCTGCAAATCTCTTTTTCTCCTCTTTTGTAAGTTTTCGTTTAAGCTTTCTTTCAAACCTATGTCTTATATCTGAAAATTAAATATAACATTCGGGCTTTTATTAGGGACAAAAACAAGAAGACATTTTTTGCGTGCCAACAGCGAAAGTCTATAATTTATATTTTGTTATACATTTCCAGATGAATTCAGACAGATTGGCATCAGAAACGTTTGAAACACCCGAGTGATAGTAAAGTAGCAAATATTTAACTGCAAATTTCTAGGAAAATGTCTATTATTATCCTCTTTTCTGATGCCATCTTGCTGCCCTGTCTTTCACCCAACCAATAATGGTTTGAACAGTTATTATTAGAGGGTCACTCAAGGAACATTTCTATCAATTGAAACCGGACAAGCGGATTTTGGAGGAGAAGAATGTTAAAGTTTGGGCATTTTCTGACTTTGTGATGCCGCATTCACCAAAGTTCTACACAGAATGTATGTCTCAGGAACAATTTTGAAAGAGGACCAACAAAGTAACATTCCTGTAAAATTAAGTTGAAATTGGTCCATAGAGTTGTAGGAGTTGTCATTTGAAGCTAAAAGTTAATTTTACCCTGTTTGTGATGACTCCTAGTTTCTATGACTTGAACAAGTTAGAGCAGAGGACCAATGAAGTAAGATTGCTATGCAATTATCTTAAAATCAGACAAGCACTTTCATAATAATGGAATTTTTAAATGTTTTCATTTTGTCCTTTTCCCTATGCGGCCTGGCTGCCATATTTTTAAACCAATCAATATGGCTTGAGCAATTTTGTAGAGGGTCACCTAAAGATCTTTTCTACAAATCATAATGGAATCTGACAAGCAGATTCAGGAAAAGAATTTTAAAGTTTGGACATTTTGCATCTTTTCTGATGACGCAGCAACCATGGATAGTTCTCCATGGAATTTAAATATTTGAACCAATTAGATAGAGGACCACCAAAGGAACATTAATGTGAAGTTTGGTTGAAATTAGTCCTGTAATTTAGGAGATGATGTTTAAAGCTAAAAGTTAACAACGGACAGTGATCAGAATAAATCACCTTAGGCTCAGGAGATTTAAAATGCAATCTTCAGAGTGTTAACAAGATTTTCCTTCAATTTAACCTAGTGACCCAGTTTTTTACCTCACATGAGCCCGTTTCAAACTTGTCCAAGATTTGATGGAGATGTATGTTCTGACAAACTTTTATGAAGATCGGATGCAAAATGTAGCCTGTACAGTGTTGACAACAAACGACAAACAAATGAAATACAAAAAGTGATTACAATACCTCACCATGAGCACTTTGTGCTCAGGTGAGCTAAATTCTAGATACCGTTCCTTTAGTACAGTAGACTGGATAATGTATTCCGAGTCCCCAGTCCATTAATTTTCAGAATAATCAACATTTATTTCTCAATTAAGTAAATACACTGTACCTGCCAGAGTGATGTTGTCTAAATCGGACGGATTTACTGTAAGTTTGGATAGAAACACTTTTACTTCATCTTCAAACTATAAATAAAAATGTATTAAGTTCCAATCATTAAACCTTTTCTTTAGTCATACAGAAAACCCTTAATCCTTTCCCACATACAGAAGCTTTCTGAAGCATTCAACTTTTGAAAACATTATGGCAAATGAAGAAATTGTTCATAACTAGTAATTTCACCTTTTGACAATGTTTTCAACTCTATTCATTACTAAACCTTTATAAAGATGATTCATAAATTTGCTTTAGATGTTTTCAGAGTCAATTAACCCATTAACCCTTTCCCTCATATAGACGCTTTCTGACGCCTCTGCAGCAGACGGCTTTTTGAAAACAGTGACTTAAAGAAATTGTACAAAACGTGCAATTTCTCCTTCTGCCACAATGTTTCCCACTTTTTGTCATAGGTTATCCATTTAATTATAGAGATTATCTATTCTTTGACAAAATACGTTCAAAGACGTCTGCTGCAGAATTGCCATATGAGGGAAAAGGTTAATTTATTTATAAAGATGATCCATAAACTTGCTCAGTTGTTTTCAAAGTTGTCCGTTACAGAAATGTTG
Source organism: Serripes groenlandicus (assembly GCA_031761405.1). NCBI lineage: Eukaryota > Metazoa > Mollusca > Bivalvia > Cardiida > Cardiidae > Serripes > Serripes groenlandicus. The sequence continues at coordinate 5,454,280 of JASEVX010000003.1, forward strand.
CAAAAATGTGATCACAATAGCTCACCTTGAGCACTCTGTGGTCAGGTGAGCTAAAAACAACCATATTTGGCTTTGGGACCGGGTCAGACTATGTGGTATACATGGAAAAAGGCCTGGTTATATACCTGTGGACCATATTTTTGGTCTAAATGATTGGAGTACAAGCTCCTTTGTAAACTGTCTGGTGTTTTTGTACGAGGGCTTGCTGCTTTTATAGGACCTTTTGCTGCAGCAAGAACAAGTTTCGCAGTTCTGGACAAGGCTCCGTCTGTAGGTATTTCAGCTCCACCCTCAGAGCTGGCTGCAATCTTCAGAAGCTTGGATTTCAGTTCTTTGTCAGATTTCTTTGCTCTGAAAGAACAGCAGATGTATCTGATGATTTAAAATATTCTAAACAGTTTTAATATTTGTATTTAATGCAGATAGCATTATCAATTTTGAATTAAAATGCAATGATTTCATACACAATAAAAGAATTTTTGTTTTTCTTATTCGAAAAAATCTCAACTATGTCTTCAACCCTTTCCTACATACAACAAAACAGCAGCAGACAACTTCAAAAACAGACAAAAATATAGAAAATCTTTATAAATAAAAGTGCAATTATTGAATGCAGTTCAACATATTGTGGCAAAAGGAGAAATTGCTCATTGTAAACAATACCATCTTTTGCTACAATGTTTTCATAAGTCGTCTAGCTTAATAGACTTGGCAAAAACTGTAATTTTCATACCCATTATTTATTTTTCCAAGAAAATGCTGCTTGATTGAACTGACGGATGCATTACTTCCTGGTAAGACTGAGCTTTCTATTCTAGAGGTAGTCGCTATATTTGTCGGCATAGTGGGTGTTGCAGATTTGACGTGCAAAAAGGACAGTCCAAACTGGTTTGTCTTCCTATACGGTTGTCTGCAAATCACTTTGATCCTATCCCACTCTTGTTTAGCAATCTCTGCACAAAATGAATCTGTTGATGGAAGAAATGGTTTGACAATCACTGAATCAGAGCTCTATATTAGAGGCAGGTTTTTAATGTTCTAAAATCATAATATAACCTTCTTTCCCTGTGTGCTGGTTCTCAAAAGAATCATCTCGCTAAAACTATTCTTTCAAGAACTAGCAACATAAATTTTGGTTGGATAATAAGATAGATTCATGTATTGTGGGGATAACAGATGTGTACTCTTATCTTACTCAGTGTCCAATCTAGGAGGAGGATCATGCTAACACTGTTTCAAATATTTTTTAATAAATTTGTATGGAAGGGGGATTTCTTTTTACATAGACATAAGAAGGAAAATGCATCAATTTGTTCATAAAATACCACCCTTGTTTTCGAATCCTAAAATGGACACTGCTTATTTTGAACTCTGACTCACTTTTTTAGATAATTTATGCCAAAGCAGCAGATGACATTAACCATTTCCCACATGAAGGCGCATTTTGACTCAACTGCAGTAAATGACTTCTTGATAACATTGTGGCCGGGAGAAAGTTTGCATGATGCGCATTTTCTCCTTCGCCACAATGTTTTCAACACTGCATAATAAAGTTTAAACATATTTATATTTATAGAGTATCCATATTTTCTCAGTGATCTTGGTAACGTCGTCTGCTGCAGATTTGTTGTACGTGGGAAAGGGTAAAAAATAAGGAATAATAAGCAATATTTTATCTTATTTTCTACCTGTATAACGACGATTGCGCATTTTGACTCAACTGCAGTAGACGACTTCTTGATAACATTGTAGTCAGAGAAGAAATTTCTCAGGATGAGCAATTTCTCCTTGATGTTAGTAAATTTATCTGTTGTACATGGAAAAGGGTAAACAAGAGTGCCACAAATCAACGCCAATGCTCGTCTGTTTTTTTCTAAATAGAAAAAGGGGCATTACTGAATACTTATTCAAGCCAGAGTTATGTGACTTGGTATAGGTATGCGTATTGTTCCTTGGAACATGTGTACCAAGTTTCATTTAAAAAGTTGAGGTAAGGTTGAAGTTTTGTGACGATGCAGACGACGACACCAATTGTATTAGAATCGAGATGTTAACCCATTCCCAGATGTGATAGATATGCAGCAGATAACTTTCCAAACGTATAGAAAAATGTAAGGAAAATCTTTTTAAATGAAAGCATATTGATTGTAAAGTTAAAAACATAGAGGGCAGGCAAATTGAGGAAATTGCTAAGAGCAATTTTTCCTTTTGCCATAATGGTTTCCAAAATTATCTATTACAGATAATAAAGCTGGTCTGTGGTGCTGTCAGGATGATGACATGTGTTTGACTGACTACATAATTATTACCTGTTGTGTACATTTCTGTCTTGATAGGATTCTTGCCCATGGTGCAATCTCCTGGAGACATCAAGCTTACTGCATAAATCAAAGTCTCAAACTCACGACCGGCTGGCCAGTCTGACCTGCCAACCTTGACCTCTAATGTGGCACACCAAATGCTACCTGAAACACATTCAATACAAACACAGTAGTAGAGTGATGATGATTACATTAACCCTTTCCCACCCACAGACGCTTTCTGATGCTCTCTGCAGCAGACGACTTTTAAAAACATTGTGACAAAAGGAGAAATTGCTCAAAACAAGCAATTTCACCTTTTGTCACAATCTTTTCAACTCAGTTCAATAATTATACTTTGTTTGATAGGGATTATCCACATTTGTGCAAATATGTTTTCTGCGTCTGCTGCAGGTTGTTGTATGTGGGAAAGGGTTATGTTGTTGATAAGCTATGACTATCTGAGATAGCACAAAATATCAGTGGGATATTATAACTATACTTTGTCATCAGAGTTGTAGAAAAATTCAAGGAACAGGGAGATAAAACTTTAACCCTTTCCCATATATAGACGCTTTATGACGCCTCTGCAGCAGACGACTTATGAAAATGTTGTGACAAAAGGAGAAATTGCTTGTTTTGAGCAATTATACCTTAATTTATAGAGATTTCCTATAATTTAGCAGAGGTTTGTTCAAAGTCATCTGCTGCAGATTTGTTGTAGAAAAGGTTAAGTCAGAGGTTTATCAGGGTTGTGAATAAAAGCATGCCGCCATTATGAGGCTCCCACTTGGGACCTGTCTCTTTCCAAGTCAGTACTCTACCAATTGAGTTAACAAACCCGTATTCATACCATATCTTCAATTGTGTACATGTTGGAACCAAAGCAAGTAAATCTCAATCTTACAACTGAACAAACATCTTTATTTAAATTGCACAAAATAAGTGCATAGATAATTTGACTGCACACATTCTTAAAAATTTGGCAGGAAATAGTCATTATGCCCAACATCAAAAGGCCTATTTTAATTCATATTAAAGCAGAATGTTTACGTTTTTGTTAAAACATTTATGTGTTATTCCCTAACTTCCGTAATTTTCCAAATTTGAAAAGAGCTGTGTTCCAATATCAAGACAAACTTTCTGACAAAACTTCAAACTGCTCAAGTCAAAAACGCGATCTCTATAGTGTTAACTAGATTGTTCTACAATTTGGACTACTGACCTAGTTTATGACCTGACCTGAACCATATTCAAACTAGATATCATCAAGACAAATACTCTGAGGAAGTTTATACATGCTCAAGCCAAAAATGAGGCTTCAAGAGTGTTAACAAGATTGTTCTTCAATTTGGCCTAGGACCTAGTTTTTGACCTGACCAAACCCATATTATGTTAGCCTAGATATCATCAAGACAAATATTCTGAAAAAGTTTCAACATGCTCACGCCAAAAATGTGGCTTCCAGACTGTTAACCAGATGTTCCTTCAATTTGGCCTCGTGACCTAGTTTTTGACCGGACATAACCCATATTCGAACTAGACCTAGATATAATAAAGACAAACTTTCTGACAAAGTTTCAAGCTGCTCAAGTTAATGCGGCTTCTAAAGTATTAACAAGATTTTCATGTAATTTGATCTAGTGACCTAGTTTTGAACTTGGCCTTGATGGAGATTTATGTTCTGATAAACTTTCATGAAGATTGGATGCAAAATGTTGCCTATAGAGTGTTAACAAGCAAATGTTGATGACGGACGACTGATTACGGACAAAAGGCGATCACAAAAACTCAACTTGAGCACTTTATGCTCTGGTGATCTAAAAAGTTTAAATCCTATTGGTCCTGAAATTTGAAGTTTGTTATCCAATTTTATCAAAATCAAAGTAATGTAGATTTCATACAAATATGTTTTTGATCTATTATTTTTTTTTTTAGTAAATTAGGTAACATTTTAGGTTCAAATTGTTAGGAAATGAAAATTACTTTTCAAGAATGTGTAAGTAAATCAGGAATAAGAAATAGTAGTCATATACGAGTTTTATCATAAATGAATTTGATCCTAATTATTTTCTGATCGGCTACGGTTTTTGTAGAAGAAGACTTTTTATAAGTTTTCACAATACAATAATACACATATAAAGGAAAATAAGCTTTGACCCTAGCAGCCATGATTTTTCAATGGATTGGAAAAATTTGATCGAGTTTGAACATTTGAACGTTTGTGAAAAATTATTTTCAAATTGTGCCTATACTTTTTGACAAGAAGATTTTTTCAAGATTTGGTATTTATTCCCTTTTCTCATGATCAGTGTGTGTATAACACATGACTTTGACGTCACAAATGCTACAGCGGACAGAAATATTTTACTTTGCAGGGGTGTAAAAATCCTCTCGCCCGCTCGTGTTGGCGAGTGGAATGAAAGATTGGGCGAGTACAAAATGCTAGGCGCTAGTCCGTCAGGGCGAGTGGGTTTTTCAAGCACGATATTTGAAATCAACAGACATATTCCAAAATATTCGTTCATGTCATAATGATATTCTGCATTGCTAAGCTTATTCTCTCTCTTTCTCTCTATCCATTTATTCCCTCGACAAGTGCCCATGAAATCATCCATGATGTTGCATATGGAGGCTAAAAGGTGCTCTTTTCTAGTAATGATGTCCATCGAAGTCGCTTTAGTTATGCATTCGTTTTCAATAAGTAATTTTCCTTTCACCTGTATGTATCCGACTACATCAACATTATCATGATATTAACAACATAAACAGCTATTAAAATGATTAAATAAATCATGATATTTAACATAGCATTGAGTCTCTAAAATATGCATCTCTTCAGCGAAAATATTGAATCATCCGCATTTTTCCCCCTTCCAACACGTGGTTAAATTAATTAGACAAAATAGGTATTTTAAAACAAATTAAACAAAATATCACCCAACTCCCTATCCTTTTTGTACAAGTAAGTTATATAATTATCTCGTTAAATATCACAATCGGTAAATTATCTAAGGCGACAATTTAAATGAATATAGGGCACAGAAAATGTTGTTTAAAAATGTAAACAAAGTTAAAATTATGCTTAATCTGACACTTAAAGGTTAATGTTATTGATGAACCAGTCAAATTGTCCTCGTCACGTCATGTCCAAACAAACAGGCATACTTGTTCGGCTGTATAGTTGGTGGGGATGAAGTAAAATGAGAGGAGGGGAAACAAAAAAGAGCCTTTATTAATAGATAAAAGGAAATCAATCCTAAACAGTTGAATTTAAGGGCGGGTGAAAGATTGGTAATGGCGAGTGCATTTTTCCAGTCATTAGTCCTAGAGGGCGAGTAGCATTTGAAAAATATTTACACCCCTGCTTTGGTTTAGAAGTAAAAACAAAGGTAACTTTTTTATTTCTTAATCATTTTTAATGAAACATGGCGCAGTCTACGCTGCTTACAGAGCCCTATCTCCGGTTTTTCAACGGAGTTTGATTAGTGGTTTAGTTTCTTCAAACACTTCGATGAACCTTTTCTCAAAATTTATTAAGTATCGCTCCACAGCCATAAGGCAAAAATCAAATCTCCAAACAGCCCTGCCCCCTGGTGGCTATGTTTTTCACCAACCACCATGGCTTAAAGGAATCGTGTAGAGTGTCACCCAAGGAATGTTTCTTCAAAATTATTTGAAAATTGGCCCAACACTTTCGGAGGAGAGGATATTTTAAGTTTTCACTAAAGCCATATAAGGCAAAATAGCCCCACCCCCTGGTAGCCATATTTTTCTACCAACCAACATGGCTTGAAGGAATCTGATAGAGGGTCAGCCTAGGAACATTTCTACAAAATTATTTGAATATCAGCCAGACACTTTCGGAGAAGAAGATTTTTTAAGTTTCCTCTTTAGCCATATATAAGGCAAAATAGCCCCGCACTCTGGCGGCCATGTTTTTTTACCAATCAACATGGCTTTAAGGAATCTGATAGAGGGTCAGCCAAGGAACATCTCTACAAAATTATTTGAAAATCGGCTGAACACTTTCGGAGAAGAAGATTTTTTAACTTTTCACTATAGCTATATAAGGCAAAATAGCCCAACCCCTAGCGGCCATGTTTTTCAACCAATCAACATTTCTTGAAGGAATCTAATAAAGGATCACCCAAAGAACATTTCTATAAAATTATTTGAAAATCGGCTGGATACTTTCGGAGGAGAAGATTTTTTAAGTTTTCACTATAGCCATATAGGCAAGATAGCCCCGCCCTCTGGTGGCCATGTTTTTTTTACCAATCAACATGGCTTTGAGGAATCTAATAGAGGGTCACCCAATGAACATTTCTACAAAATTATTTGAAAATCGGCTGAACACTTTCGGAGAAGAAGATTTTTAAAGTTTTCTCTTTAGCCATATAGGCAAAATAGCCACGCCCTCGGGCGGCCATGTTTTTTTTAACAATCAACATGTCTTGAAGGAATTTAATCGAAGGTCACCCAATGAACATTTCTACAAAATTATTTGAAAATCGGCTGAACACTTTCGGAGATTAGGCGAAAAACATGGCCGCCAGGGGGCGGGGCTATTTTGCCTTATATAGCTATAGTGAAAACTTAAAAAATCTTCACTATAGCTATATAAGGCAAAATAGCCCCGCCCCCTGGCGGCCATGTTTTTCGCCTAATCAACATTTCTTGAAGCAATCTAATAAAGGGTCACCCAAGGAACATTTCTACAAAATGATTTGAAAATCGGCCTGACACTTTTGGAGAAGAAGATTTTTTAAGTTTTCACTATTTTTTTCTTTTGGTTGCCATGGAAACCAGAATTATGGATGGATCAAAAAAAATTGAAGGAATTTAAGAGAGGACATTGAGAGGATGCTTCCTATGAAGTTTCAACCAAATTGGCCAAGTGGTTAGAGAGAAGAAGTCGTTTAAAGGAAAAAGTTAACGCACGCACAGACAACGGACAATTCGCCATGACATATCAGCCAGTGGAGCTAAAAACTAGACCACCAATCAAACTTCTGTAAAAACACGGAGATAGGACATTGTAAGTGGCGTAGACTGGTGAAGAAATAAAAAAGTTACCATCGTTTTTACATTCTTATCAAGAGCAATTATTGCAGTCTGACCATGCAAATATGACGTCAAAAGTCATGTGGTATACACAAACTGATGCTGCAGTGCCCAAAGTTCTGCATGGATTACAATTCTTTGAACAAAGTTGAAAGAGGACCACCTAAGGAACATTCCTGTGAAATTAATTTGAATTTGATTCATTGGTTTAGGGAACGAAGTTGTTTGTAAGAAAATGTGAATGTACAGACGATGACGACGACGCTATACGGTGAGCGGTCACTGGTCACAATAGATCACCCCGCACCTTGAGCTCAGGTGAGCTAAACAAGAGGCCCATGAGGGCCTATGCTCTACTGGGATGGTTCTTTGGTCATTTTCAATCCAGAGCATGTATGTATGGTGAAGATCGGATAGTAAATGGAGGCTCTATTGTGTTCACAAACTGTATTATAGCAATTTTGACAATTTCAAGGGCCATAATCCAGTCATGCTAGGGCAAATATAGCTGGTTTTCGAAAGGAACCGAGCTCTCATCAATATTTAACTACTATCTAAGTTTGGTGAAGATCAGATAGTAAATGGAGCCTCTATCGAGTTCACAAGCTCTATTATACTAATTTTGGCAAATTCAAGGGCCATAATCCAGCCTTGCATGGGCGGATCTGGCTGGTTTGCAAAAGGAACCAAGCTCTCATCAATATTTATCTACTATCTAAGTTTGGTGAAAATCGAATAGTAAATGGAGGCTCTATTGTGTTCACAAGCTGTATTATAGCAATTTTGACAATGTATCTAACTACTGTATAAGTTTGATTGAGATACAATCAAAACTAAAGACTGTATCGCGTTCACAAGCAATTGTTTACGGACGCACAGACAACGGACACCACGCCACGGCATAAGCTCTTCTGGCCAAGGCCAGTAGAGCTGATATCATCTGAAGGAATTAATTGTAATCTGCTTCAAAAAAATAGTTGATCCGACTACTTACCAACATTGACATAGGAGATTAAACATAGGTTTTCTAATTGAACGATAGCCTCCATAGCTCCTGTCCTATCTTGAGGATTACACAACCATTTCTTACAGACATCATTGCTCATCAGGTGTTGAACTGGATGCTTGTCATCCTGCAAGAAATAATCAGATGTGCATCTTGTTGAATTATGACTTCAATTTTTTAAACTTCATACTTACAACAAATCTTCAGCAGACGATTTTGAAAACATCTAGGCACACATAAGGAAAAAGCTCTATAAATGAAAGAATAACAACTGCGAAATTAGCTATGTTCCTGGCCAGTAATTTGGTAATATTTTTAGTCATTTCATGATAACATTGTATCGGTAAATGATACCATGATATTCATGACTATCGAGAGAATTTTAAATATTTAACATGTATATGGAAATATGAATGTGTACATGTATTGTAAATTCTATCATATTCTTAAACATGATAATCAAAACAAGTTAATGTCGCATTGCAAGCAATACAAAAGTCCCCTACCAGACGAAGACAGCACATTGTGTCTTTTGACCTCTAAGTGTGACCTTGACATTTGAGGTACAGGCCTGGGTATTGTTTGTGACACTCCACCTTATCATGGTGAACATGTGTGCCTAGTAACTTTGGAATCCTATGATGCATGGTTGAGATACGGGCCGGACAAGGTAATCCTATCAAACAGTTCTCATTTTGACCTTTGACCCATCAGTGTGACCTTGACATTTGAGGTAAAGGCCTGGGTCTTGTGCATGACACGCCACCGTATCATGGTGAACATGTGTGCCTAGTAACTTGGGAATTCTATGATGCATGATTGAGATGTGGGCCGGACAAGGTACAGTCCTATCAAACAGTACTCATTTGGACCTCTTAGTGTGACCTTTACATTTAAGGTACAGGCCTGGGTCTTGAGAGCAACACGTTGCCTCATCAAAGTTAACGTTTGTGCCAAGTTTCATGGAAATCCTATGATGCAGGGTTGAGATGCAGGTCGGACAAGGTACTAGTCCTATCAAACAGTACTCATTTTGACCTTTGACATCCAAGTGTGACCTTGACATTTTAAGTGAACATGTGTGCCAAGTAACTTTGGAATCCTATGATGCATGGTTGAGATGTGAACCGGACAAGGTACAGTCCTATTAAACAGTACTCATTTTGACATTCAACCTCTAAGTGTGACCTTGACATTTGAGGTAAAGGCCTGGGCGTTGTGCATGACATGCCGCCTCATCATTGTAATTGCTTGTGTCAAGTTTCTTTGAAATTTTATGATGCATGGTTGAAATGTGGGCTGGACAAGGTAGTCCTATCAAATAGTACTCATTTTAACCTTTGACATTTGAGGTACAGGCATGGGTCTTGAGCATGACACGCCGCCTCATCATGTTGAACGTTTGTGCCAAGTTTCTTGGAAATCCTATGATGCATGATTGAGATGTGGTCCGGACAAGGTAATCCTATCAAACAGTACTCATTTTGACCTCTAAATGTGACCTTGACATTTAAGGTACAGGCCTGGGTCTTGTGCGCGACACGCCGTCTTATCATGGTGAATGTTTGTGTCAAGTTTCTTTCAAATCCTATGATGCATGGTTATGATGCGGGCCGAACAAGGTTAGGTGGGACTGACACATGGACAGACGGAATCGACCAAACCTATAATCCCCAAACCAAACAACAACTGTTTCTATTCTGGGCTGGAGGCGCCGCACCTTATATTACAATTAAGTTAATTTCATTTCATTTCAGTTACTTTAGGTTCAGACCAGTGAACAATTTCCTTTGTCCAGTGTAATTCTTCATGTAATATATATATCATAACCAAATATTTAGGATTTTCGGCCCAGTGAGTTTCAAAATTTAATTTCAATGGCTGCTAAGAGTTAAAAACATTTTTGCAAATGGAAAGGAAAATTGCTCATCATGAGCAATACCTCCATTTGCAATAATGTTTTCAAAAGTTGTCTGCTGCAGATGCATCAAACAACGTCTGCAACGCAGCCAGTGGGAAAGGATTAATAATAATAGCCAGGTAACATTACTGCATTGATACTGAGCTAGCTTTTGTAGCCACATGCCATGATCTTCTTCAAAACCTCACGGAAACCAAGAACCATCTCTTTATGTAGTTTCTAGGTTTCCAAAGATTTAATCACACCTCCACCAATAAGAACTTAATTAAGTAATGAAGCTATCTGTAAAATGGTTTTTTGATTCGCGATAAACGTAATTGCCATGTCTATGTCTATGTTCTTCTTCAAAACCTCCCATACGGAAGAACCATATGTTGGTATAGTTTCTAGGATTCCAATGGTTGATTCACACCTCCACCAATAAGAACTGTCGAAATTATAACTTTGTATGCCTCTATTTACAGTTTAAGATTAAAGTATAAATTAAATCGACAGTCACAGTTAATTCTACTATTTTTTTTATTTCAATTGCAAGGTTCTCTAATCTTAAATCAGCAGAGTTAATTCCACTATTATTTGTTTAATTTCAGTTGTAGAAGCTTGTAACAAGTAGAATGCAGATTGAATGGTATCTTTCTGATTTGGAACTTGAAATTTAGCAGCTGATAGGGTCCTTTAATTCTCAGATAAGGGAGATATGTACAGTCCAGTAACATTTGGATTTTTAACTTATTCAATAGGGTTTTAAAGTCGGTTAAGCCAAAATCTACCAATTCTTGAGTAATATCGCAGTTTAGATTGGCGCATATATTGCAATGTATCACATAAAGTGTTCTAATGTTTCATTGTCTGTGTAGCACAGTTTACAGGTAGTATCCACAAGGTTCTGGTTGAAGCGTGCTCTGCAGCTCTGGAGCATGTATATACATACACATCACAAAGGTTTTATTTGTATTCCTTTAGGAATTTAGCATTGTGTGCAACTGTAGATGGGGTTTCCCAGGATGGTATACTGGGTTCAAGTATTGGGAGACTTTTATAGTATTGTAATGATGACTTGATTGTCTCTGTCCAGTTCCTATTTATAGCATGGTAGTGTTCGTTTGAAGATTGTACAGTTTGGAGCAGACTTTCAGCTTCAAAACAAGAATGTGTGTATGTTACTGAAATAAGGGTAAGATGTTTACAATATTTTATTGTTTTATTATATGGTGTAGAATTACTGAAGATTTTAAAAAAAAAGGAGGATTTTATTGATTGATTGGGGTTTAACGCCATTTTCAACAATTCATATCACGGCGGCCAGTTTACCTATTCATGTGTTTCCTGGTTTTCTCACACCAGTATTCCAAGCAACTGGCTGCTTTTCCACATAGACTGTTATATATATATAGCTCATTGGTGGAAGACGAATGACGGCTGTCAAGATGACTTTTGTCAAACGACAGAAAGTATGTCGAGTTCAACTCACAACCCCTGGATTGAAAGCCTATGTCACTACCAACTGAGCTACAGTCCAGGGAAGGAGGAGGAGGAACAACATAGATTAATATAAAATATATACTCAAAAGACAAAATAAAACTAATCATAATTTAACACACACAATCAAAATAACGTGGAATTGAACAGGGACGTTATTATTGTGAATGTAAAATAAGGTGAAAGGTAAATTTTAAAAACGGGCAGACACACTGCAGTCAATCTTCATGAATAAGCAGGTAATCCATTCAATCGTATCTTTTAAAAACACCTGATTAAAAACGCACTGCACTAGATGATCGACCGAGCGCGGATTTACCTCTATGCTCTATTAATAAGAATCGTCCCAGGTTCAATTCGTAGCCGTTTATTATTCTGTCCAATGAATATCTGATGATCTAAAACCAATCTCAAATCCAGGGTATAATCTAATAAGTTACCTGTGAAGTGAAGGAGACGACGTATTTTATTGGAACTACGGGCATTTTTACAGGATTTAAGATGACATTTCACGTTTTTTCTGTTAGATTTCCCGCCATATATTTGTTTACTTCCTGCATGAGCCACAAAATAGACCTAATGTAAGAAATAGAGTTCAATAACTGAAATAAACAAGACCGTATGACAAGGACTTTTTTCGATAAAAAATAAAACCAATCATGAATGCATACTAACCCTTAACACTTTCTTACAAACAATAAATCTGCAGCAGACGACTTTCAAAACAGCTTGATTGAAATACGGAATATCTCTGTAAATGAAGTGTAATTGTTGAAAAGAGTTAAAACATTGTGGCAGTTATGAGCAATTTAAACGTATCAAAACATCGTCTGTTGCAGGTGCATCAAACTGCGTCTGCGAGTGGAAATGGTTAACTGGCTGAATTAACAGTAGTAATAATGAGCCGTCTAGCGAGAAAACCAACATTGCGTAAAGTATCGATGCAAGAAAGATAACCCGGGCAGACACTTTTTGCCTCCTGTGGATTTTCTGTTTCAGGAATCATTACTCTATACCTCTATCCCCCGGAGACGGACTATGTCGGCCCGGATCCATAATGTTGCTTTTCTCGCGGGACGGCTCATATGATTTATTGCATCATCCTTGAGACTTGGACATATCTGGCAATGTTTCATCAGTAAACATACGATGCATCATTAAATAAGAACCGGGTTCAATCCCCAGTTGCGACGTTCACGGTGGGTGTATCCCTTAACCTGCCAAGAAGGCAGTCAGCATGAGGTAGTTCAATTTGCACGATCAATGAAACATAGTCACACTTGTGGCATTGTACATGAATTACTTTGAAACATTGTACATGAATTACTTTGAAGCACTGTACATGAATTACTTTGAAGCATTGTACATGAATTACTCTCAAAGACTTTCAATTGTTTGTAAAGAACCCACTGTAACTGTTGATGTAGTTTGTAAATATGCTACTGACGTCAGCATAGACGGTGTATCGACACGTGTTTGTCACTTTAACCCGTGTGTACTTGCAGACGCATTTTGACGCATCTGCAGCAGACGACTTTTGAAAACATTTTGACAAAAGGGGATATTGCTCATAATGAGCAATTTCTACTTTTGCCACAATGTTTTGAACTCTGTTTAATGGTTTAAAAACTCCAATTCTTGGAGATTTTTCAAATTTTGGCCAGGATTTCTTTAAAGTCATCTGTTGTAGATTTATTGATTTATTGTATGTGGGAAAAGGGGGGGGGGGGGGGGGGGGTAAATGTTGAGTGTTATTCCATTTTGAGGTAGGTGTAGAAACATTTACCATTAATCTAGATACAACACAGCTGATGCTGACGATTTTGAAAACGAGTGTATGTCAAAATCCATATGGTCAAAAACCCATTTGGTCAAAACCCATACGGTCCAAAAGTGACATAGTTGTCAAAACCCATATGATTCAAAATACAGGGAGTCAAAACCCATATGATTAAAAATGCATAGAAGTCAAAACCCGTCTAGGAAAAATTATAGAAACTCTGTATTTTAAGGTGCATTTACAATATACAGCCGGAGTTGGTCTGTAGACTTGCCCTAAATCACTAACTGAGCTGGACATGGCAGTCGGCTGCCATAAATCCGGCTGGATACCACCTTGTCTGACTCGGAGCCAGTATTTGGCGCCTTCCCTGGACACGTGCCGAATAGCCGTCTAAAGTCTGTAATTCGAGTAATATACAGCCGGAGTTGGACTCGCCCATATACCATATTCAGCTTTGATTGGAGAAGATACTGACCTACTGATTCTACTCCTTTATCATGTGCACACAGGTTGCATGGACATATATTTCCGCTCTGACAATCAGTCAAAGGACATCAAGGTGTATAACATAAACCAACTGAAAGCAATTCTAGGTGGCGAGTTATGTTTGCAGTTACTCTTCATTCATGCCTTCACAGGTTGTGATACGACATCCTGGATTTTTGGCATTGGAAAGAAGTCAGCATTTCAAAATCTGGTAGAAGGTGATCCTATTCTCAAATCCGGCGCCAACGCATTTGTTCTCCCAAACCAGCCAAGGGACGTAATAGAGCGTCTTGGCAATCAGGCAATGCCAGTAATGTTTGGTGGATAGTGCACCGATTCTCTTGCATCCTTGCGCTACAACATGTTCAGCAAGAAAGTAGTCTCGTTCAAGTCATTTGTCACTCCTGAACGTCTTCCCCCTACTGCATCGTCCACGAAATACAACAGTCTGCGAACCCACTACCAGATTATGGTCTGGATTGGAGAAGAAAAGGGCACAGATGTCCGAAGTTGGGTCTGGAAACTGGAGGACACCCAGTTTGTACCAATAATGACAAATTTGAATGCTGCTCCTGACAGTCTCCTTACGATCGTCCACTGCACGTTCAACTGCTTGTGGTTCACTTCGCTGTAGCTAAAGAACACACAAGCTACAATGCACTTATGTGTGTGGCCAGTGACAATTTAAAGTGTGTGACAATCCTTTTAACCAGTCTGTTGTTCCAGAGGTGCAGGATTATGACAGTGATTGACTCATTACTGAATTCTTCAACCAGACATGTTTGCTAGATCAATGAACAATGCAACATGGATGTGAAGAGTAAATGCCTGGTTTTAAATATATTGAAGTTTATTCCATACCTTCATTATGACTCAATGCTTAATATATGATCGCCAAGCCAGGCCTAGACAATATGTACACTCTAGGATGACCAATAAATGATGTACATCTGTTCTATGGTATTTGCGGCCATCTTGAAATTCAGTTTATACACCATATTGCATCTCATACATTCCCTGATTACTCATTGATAGTTTAACATACTTTATTAGTTTCCTTGACCCACAAATCTATATTTTGACACCAAAATTACTAGCCTATGGTATGTAGTAAATGATTTATAGTCATTTAAGGGTATTGGTGGCCATCTTGGATGCCATTTTGGCGGCCATTTTTAATTTATTGATGACCTCCTTACTCATGGACATTCTTCTAGGACTAATGTGTGACAACTAATCAATGGAGATAGATACCAAATGAATTCCCATTGTGTAAAAAACCTTTGTTTGCGTAGAAATGAGTGTATACTATCATCAGAATGTATTGAATATATGCCATTAAGTTTAAATGATTTGTGAATGTGTATAGGATGCACTGGAAATGATTGATTCGATCACTTTTAGTATTTTGACCTTGTTTGAAAGTGAAAGTAGAGAATGCTAAACATAGGTTTGGTCCAAAATGACGGTTACCATTTCCGCCTGGTGAGTTGCATAATGCATGACCCCACATTTTCTTTGAATTGTCTAAAGCTAGGAGGTAACACTTTTCAATGATATATGGTGTTCTACATGAGAAACGCTTAGAAAGTGTGACAATTGAGGACTAAAACTGGTCGATTAACATGGAAACAAAGAAGGATTTTGTTTGGTGTATTGTAACCTTAATGATATTTTATTGTACTGGTGGCCATCTTGGACGCCATTTTGACTTGTTTGGCTATTAACAATAGTAGTTAAACCCGTTGAGAAACCTTTTGTTGCATTTTATTTTTTTATTTTTTTTTTGGGGGGGGGGGGGGTCAAACAGTATATTGACTCAACTTAGAGGGTTTAAGGTTTAATCAATGTGACAAGGAACTGTGATCTGTCCATCACCATTTTTCAATTAGCTCCCACCCTCGGCTTGGCGTGCCTATTGTTCGAGATAGATGAATTGGGCGGCCCATTGATGCATGCCAGATGCAAGAGCCCCAAACTAAGTTCGTGTAAGTTTCATGAGGTCGCTATTTGCCGACTAACGGTAGCCGGCTGCTGTGCCTAGTCGTAATTTGAATTTCCTGATAAAGTCAAAACTTGCACATTTTCATCCTATCTCGGAGCTAAAATTAGGCATTTCCAGGTGAAATATGTTAGGTTGCTAGTTTAACTCTTTAACTCAAACAGGACGTTTGAGTTAAAGAGTTAAACTAGCAACCTAACATATTTCACATGGAAATGCCTAATTTTAGCTCCGAGATAGGATGAAAATGTCAAGGTAATGTGTTTGCATATTATTCATATGGTTCAAGCTTGTCCATATAGACAGTTCAGGCTCGCCAGAATTAATACAGCTGGAGTTGTCGGAACTCCGGCTATTCTGGCTGATTGATACTCCTTAGGAGTTCGAGGATTTGCACCTATCATGTTTGAGTTAAAGAGTATAGCCGACCTCATGTCATATTTTGCGTCCCACTGTCGTAGTTGAGATTTAGATTTAGTGACTTACCAACAAAGTCCCGACTTTGCACCTGTTCGAGTTAGAGAGTTTAGCCTGATGGTTTTGCAACCGATGTCCCGATCTGGCTACGGTTCGCACTATGTGATGAATCCAACCAAGATTTAAATTTCAAGACAATGTGTTCGCATATAATTCATATGGTTCAAGCTGGTCGTATAGACAGTTCAGGCTAGCCAGAATTGCCGAAACGATGACTTTTCCGGCTAAAAAATATAGCCTCAGTAGGTGGAACTCCGGCTGTTGAGGCTTGTTGATACTTATTGTGATTTTACGAATTTGCAAACGTCCTGTTTGAGTTTGGGCAAACTTATAACGAAAATTCCCTCTTTAATACACTGAATAAGTGTTTAAAAGGGTTAGGAAAAAAGAGATTGTAAAGTAAAAATGGTCAATGTGCTGTTAGTTTGGGCAAACTCATAACGCTAACCCTAACCCTAACAGTATTAGTGATTAAAAGTATAAAGAAAATAATGGTCAATGTACTAGCGGTTTTGGCAAAGTTATGCCTTAAACACCACGAAACAACTGAAAGATTGTTATAAAATTGAACATAACGAAGGGATGACAAAAAGTCCTTAACTTCCTTCATAAGCTGGATCGCCAAACTTTATTATTTTAAGAAGACGCTTACAACGTGGTAGGGGTTTAATTCTAACGGAATTGATTTATATAATGGAAACAGTGTTGCTATTTCGAGTTCAAAGTATTGCTATAGTATATGTGGCTTTTAAACATACAAACTGTCGTATCTGAATATCATAGCTTCACTGTTCGACACATCGGTGACAGTGTAACATTGCCATACTGATATATAACAGAACTATTATCTAATATACTTTTTTAGTGCATTGGCCTGTTACAATTCTCTGAACTCTGGACTCTGGACTCGGAACCCCACGCATGGATCATACAATTATATACAGTCTTTCCATTTATGATTTCACCTTTATATTACCGAATGATTTTGAAAATGATACAGTTCGAATTATTGATGCAGTAGAAGTCCGACTTAAACGATGGCAAAGTATGTTGACAATCACAATGAACCATTTCAGGCAACATGTGTGTAACTAATTGTGGAAAGCACATGTATCGATGTGACTTTGATTAAGCTAATTCGACATAAAACAGCAATGCGAGAACTTTATTCAGTTATGATTATCGATTAATTGATTGATTGTTTGGTGTTTTACGCCGTCGCTTTCAACATTTTTTCAGTTATATCACTGCGTTTGGAGTGTTTATTTAAAGATTGTAATGCATTTGGGATTTCATATAAAGAGTAATCCAAAGCATGACGACATAAATGAGGTTGTTGCATTTTAAAGACAAGAGCTAGGTACATGTACAAATCAGCTTCAATACTAATGTTGTCTTCGTAGTGATTGAGAAGGTTGTACAATTAAGAACTAAATGAACATCTAAGGTCGAATCTGTTGAACCATAGTACGCTGATTATCTTACTTAAGCATACAGCTGGAAACTTGAATGATTGATAAGGGTTGTTGCAATCATGCTCTTACAAGTTTCAAGGACAAAAGGTCAACATTTTATTTGCACTAGTACCACGTACGTTCGAGCTTGCGTATATACTTTAAAGACACTTTCAGCTGAATACATATTTGACTAGTTATATTATATTTTAATGGTCATATAATCAAATAGTTTAAGAGGGAATACGACTCACATTGCGCATCGTATTTGTAACTATAACAACAAAACCGCCTCGGTGGTGTAAAGCGATCGTTTCGAGACCAGGAAATCGAGACAAGGGTTCGGGTTATATAACTACTGGCTTCCCTCCTTGGTACTTATGGTTGTAAGATGCACAGGTGTCAGGATAAGCTTACCAGTTTAGCTGGTTATGTATCCGGGAAACATGTTGACATGACGGAAGACAACTATGACAATACATTAAAACAGATATGTGCGAAGCGTCCTGGTGCCAATTCATATTGTTCTATAAAAAAAGAATAACTCCTACGTAGGAGATAAAAAAGCCTAATTAGGACTTTGTAACTCCTACTTAGGAACGTCAGGGGAATTATGTCCTCGGCATATGCACTCTCGGATATATTAGATGCAAACGATATTGACCTTTGTATAGTTGCAGAACACAAGCTATTTGCCCATTCAAAGTCGTTTCTGGATATCATTAATCATAGATATAAGTCGTATTCGGTGTGTGACAGCTCTATAGACCAATATGGCCCCGCTAAGTGTGGAAAAGGTGGCGTGGCTATTCTGTATAAAAGATCATTACAGCCATCAATCAGTGATATAGACTGCTTGGACAGTGAGCGAATCATAGGTATAGAAATCAAACTAGTCAATACCGAACGCATCTATATAATTGGAGTGTATATGCCATCTGACAGCTACGTTTCAAACTATATTGAAACAATAACAGAACTCGAAGCCGTGACACACTTGTGCTCTGAGAAAGGAAAAATCATAGTGCTTGGTGACTTTAATGCACGCCTTCAAGGAGAATCAAACTCCATTGATAAGTATTTAGGAGAAAAATCTTTATTGCTACAACAGTTCATATTACGCAATGGCCTCATATCTGCTCAGAATAATAAAAACGATTATACATATGTAAGAAATAGATCGAAAATTTATCATATTTTCATAGAAAAGTCGTTGATGAAATATATCACAAGCTATAATGTTTTGCCTGAATCTGAAATATTTACATCAGACCACCTACCTTTAATCATATCGGTAAATGTGAAAAAGCAAGATCAGGAAAATCATGAACATCGAATCCGTATCGCATGGGACAAATGTAACGAAAACGACTTTGAAAAGTTTCAAAATACATTGTCGAATTATCTACACACACATTCCATCTCACCAAGTCATGGCCCTAATCAGACATCTGATCGCATTATATCGTCTATCCTAAGATCAGCCGATGAATGTTTACCTAAGGTTAAGTTTAATAAACATACGAAACCGTATTGGTCAAACGACCTAAAGTTAGCCCATGCCGAATCAAGACGCCTCAGGCGAGTCTGGATTAATCTAGGTCGGCCTAGAGGATCCGAACGCGAATCTTATCGAAATTACAAAGCTGCCAAAAGTAACTTTCGAAGGAAACAGCGAAGTGCCTCTAACAACTTCTTCAACAAAGCATTCGAAGAACTTGATAAAGTAGCTCAATTAGATACAAACCTTTTCTGGAAACTAGTCAGCAAGCGGAAGGGAAAAGGTTTGCGTGAATGTTCTGAAATAGTGTATAAAGATACAACTTATACGGAAGAAAATATACCAAGCGGTTTCTCTGAATATTTCAAAGACACATTCCGATTCCCTCACACTTCTAAAAGTCGGCATAACTTTACTGACTATTTAGAAGCATTGATCGAACATAGTAAGCATGATAGATCAGTCGAAAAAAGCGCGGACTATGATTATAATGTAATGGTTGCCCCATTTAATTTGGAAAACGTAGAGACCCTCGCAAAGGACTTAAAACGTGGGAAAAGTCCATCACATGATTACATACTTAATGAGCATATTATTCACGGCGGTAAAACACTTTATAAAAGTTTATCGGACTTATTTAATTGTGTGTTAGACCAAGAGGTTATTCCAGAAGACTGGAGAGAAAGCCTTATAGTTCCTATCTACAAAGGAAAGGGAAAGGATAAAAACAACCCTTCGAGTTATAGACCTATATCGTTAATCCCGTGTTTTTGTAAACTATTCGAAAAGCTACTCTTATGCAGAATAGAGACATTCTTACGGTCTAGAAACACTCCGTTCCCAAACGTACAACAGCAAGGTTTCCAAAAAGATCTAAGTTGCATGACAGCAGCCTTCAATCTACAAGAAACCATTTACGACATATCCGAAAAGAAAAGTCGGGTGTACGTCGCCTTTCTCGATTTTAAGGCCGCGTTCGATTATGTGTGGCATACAGGCCTTTTCTTTAAACTAACACAATTAGGACTAAAAGGTAAAATCCTAAGGATCATAATCAATTCATATGAGAAATTAACGTGCCGTATCCGTGTAAACGGCGCGACTTCATGTACTGTAAATATACAGAAAGGCGTACGGCAGGGAGGGGTAGCTTCTACATTTTTCTATCTCGTATATATGAATGAACTTTTACAACAACTAGAGGACTCGCAATATAGTTTAAACATCAGGCATACCCTCAGATGCGGCAATCCTGCATTCGCCGATGATCTTTCCCTTATTTCCCTGACTCCGAACACGCTGCAACTCCTATTAGATATTGTCTATCGATATACCAACAGGTGGAAATTCGAAGTTAATGCGAGCAAATCTAATATAGTCGTATTTAACAAACCTAAACATGACTCGCCAATTTCTCTTATCATTGGTGATACGTATATTTTTGAAACTGATCATGCAGTACACCTTGGTATAAGACAAGACGCATCACTTAAATTAACAAATCGAATTAAAGAAAGGTGTCAAAAGGCGAAAAATGCATTTTTTGCACTTGCCGATATAGGTATGCGATCTAATGCTTTAAACCCAATTACATCAATTAAACTATATAATAGCATAATTGTACCTACAGCATTATACGGGTGTGAGCTTTGGAATGAGATGTCACAGGCTGACACAAATACAGTGGACAAGGTACAACACTTTATTGTAAAGTCAATACAGGGTTTCAAAACCAGAACGAGATCAGATATGTGTGAATCCATGGTCGGCATACATCGTCTATCGTCAAGAATTGATATCAGAAAGTTGATGTTTCTGCACAAACTTCTCAGTCTTAAAAACGGATCGTTGAGTAAAAATGTATTCCTCAACAGATGCTTGTCATATATGCAAAACCCATCAAAAGTAAAAAAGGGCTTCATCCCTGACATAACGAACATACTAAGTAAGTACGGTCTTCTGCACATACTACATGCATACATTTATAATTCAGCTACGTTGCCGTCTCAATTTAGTTGGAAATTGGCTGTTAAAAATTTCGTTAATGCATGTGAAACACAAAATTGGAGGTCGAGGATGAGTGCCGACCCGGATTTCATAATATTTCAAAAGCTACAAACTTCAATGAGCACATGCTTACTTTATGATATGTATACCGAGTTAAGCCCAAAAGTTGTCAGAAGATTAGCCAAAGCATGGACAGCTATCCCGGGCGATACAAATCAGTATTGTAATTTGTGCTCGGAGTCCACGCCTGGTGGCATTAAACATGCTCTCTGCGAATGTCCAGGATCGTTGCTTCCGAGATCACTGCTGTTACAGGATATAAGACTAAACATTAACACCGAACTCGCAGACGAATTAGGCTCCGACGGCCCGGATGTATTCATGTTGAAAGTCCTGGGATCGGAACCTGATACGAACATTGATGCAGAAAACAAAGCTCTACTTTGCAAACGATGTTTAACTTATGCATACAGCTGTCTGAAAAATCTTATATAAATTCTGTGTTCAGAAATGATAAAATATGCCCATTAACGGCGTTTTTTTTTATATATAATAACATGTGTAAATATAGCCCCAGTACTATCCTTTCTTTTCATATTGTTTATTGTTAATATAGCAAAACTTTGTATGTTTATTTATTGATCTCCAATAGGAGGAATTAAAAGGAATAAATAAATAAATAAATAAACTCCTAATTAGGCTTTTTTATCTCCTACGTAGGAGTTACAAAGTCATAATTAGGCTTTTTTGTCTCCTACATAGGAGTTATAAACTCCTAATTAGGCTTTTTTATCTCCTACGTAGGAGTTACAAAGTCCTAATTAGGCTTTTTTTTATCTCCTACGTAGGACTTTATAACTCCTACGTAGGAGATAAAAAAAGCCTAATTAGGACTTTGTAACTCCTACGTAGGAGATAAAAAAGCCTAATTAGTAGTTTATAACTCCTACGTAGGAGATAAAAAAAAGCCTAATTAGGACTTTGTAACTCCTACGTAGAACTTTATAACTCCTAATTTGGCTTTTTTATCTCCTACGTAGGAGTTATAAAGTCCTACGTAGGAGATAAAAAAGCCTAATTAGGACTTTGTAACTCCTACGTAGGAGATAAAAAAGCCTAGTTATAAACTCCTAATTAGGCTTTTTTATCTCCTACGTAGGAGTTACAAAGTCCTAATTAGGCCTTTTTATCTCCTACGTAAGAGTTACAAAGTCCTAATTAGGCTTTTTTATATCCTACGTAGGAGATAAAAAAAAGCCTAATTAGGAGTTATAAAGTCCTAATTAGGCTTTTTTTTTATCTCCTACGTAGGAGTTATAATGTCCTTATTAGGCTTTTTTTATATCCTACATAGGAGTTACAAAGTCTTTCCTAAGAATGTTCTAGCTTTTTGGAGGATTTTGGATTCGCAGCACAATATTCAAACTACACATTTGTCAACCATGAATTAGTTGGATACGCCCCCCTTTCTCTCACTATTGTTGAAATAAATAATGTTTATGACTTGTAAAGAGGCTAGTGCTAACACTATTATAATAGTATCATATGCAAAAACTTTCTATTTTATTTTGTTTAGTCAAACACTCAAGATCATCATCATCATCATACTATGTTATTAATTTTTCTTATTTAAATGTCAACTATATATATAATGAATTTATTTTGACCATATTGTTCAATAATTAAGCATGTATTAAAATACAACCGACGAGTACGCACTACTTTAAGAGATGGTCTTTATAAGCTTTAAGTCATGTTACGTCATTATTGGAAAAAAAGGTTGTTTAGTTGTATAGCCTTAATATTGTCATTCAAATTATGAGGTACAGTTAAAATAGAGTGTCCCTATACTGTCTGTGACTATAAGATCCGATATAACTTTGATCGAACATTGGAATTGTAGCTCCGCAGCCAATGGCTCTACCACGTCAATTCAAAAGATATCTTCGTAACAGGGAATAAACATACCCTTGTACAAATACCTTGAATGGCTATATCCACTTCGAACATGATATTCGACCACGGATTATCAGACACTGAAAGCGGTTTGAAACATCTTCGATACCTTTTCTATGTAAATTTACAATCCACATCATTGTACTCGTCCTTATTGTGCCAACCTGATCAGGGCTCTAACCTTGGACCTTTATGTTCAATCCACGATAATACTTACCGATCGTCTTAAAATTACAAACGCTGTATCAGATGGCACATGCATATTTCAAATGGAAACTCTTACTTTACGGATGTTATCACATGATACATTACTTAATATTCAAGACATCTGTCATGTGTTTGATTTTGCCGACATGTTTTAGCTAGCATAAGCATTTCACCTTCATATTTCAGTTATGGGCTTCTTGTGTTTAATTTATACATCTTATGGTTATCATCTCTTTTCTACTGAACTATTAACAAGGACCTTAACAGGTGGATGCTTTGTGAAAATGGTTTGTTTGTATGCGTGGTCTTTTACACCGCTTTAAACAATATTTAAGTTCTATCACGGCGTTTCGTGGGTAAGGTACATTTTATAATAATCCATATACATGTATCCTAATACCAGCGAGACATTGATAACGTTCCACATAAACGGCTACTGAGAAAAGTATACAGTCTGGAGTAATGAGAGTAAGAGGAAATAACTATTTATGGTTTAAGGACTTGCTGCATGAAAGGTGCCATAGAGTACTATTGAATGGATACCCATCAACATGGCGTAAGGTAACAAGTGGAGTATCCCAGGGCAGTATACTAGCACCAATTATGTTCGTAATTTTCATAGGTCATTAAATGTTTTGCGAAAATATTTGCAGAAGACACCAAACTATATATCATTATCAAAAATACTGAAGATGTTAAAGAAATGCAGAACAATATCTTGAACGCCTGTAACTCGGTGAACAAGTGGCAAATGACATTCAATGCGAACAAATGCAATACAATGCATGTAGGAACAAACCCATAAATAAATACTATATGGAAGATACAGATAGAACATATGATGGAAAATGTTGATAATGAAAAAGACCTGGGAGTCATTTTTGATAACGAATTAAGTTACGAAAACCATATCAACACTAAAGTAAACTTGGCTAATAGAAATGTAGGCCTTATATAGGTATAGGTTTTACATATATGGACCCAGAAATGTTCCTTAATTTGTATAAATCTCTAGTAAGACCACATTTAGAGTTTACAACAGTCATATGGTCACCTAAACTCAAAAAGGACATAATTAGTATAGAGAATGTGCAGATGAGAGCGACTAGAACATTGAAATATCTACACAATCTAAATTACCAGGATTGGTTAATCAAGTTGGGTCTCCCAACATTGGAATATAGAAGAAAATGAAAAAATGTGATACAGGTATATAACATAGTTAATGCAGTGGACATCCTCAGCATAACCTTACTCCAATAAAGGGAAACCACTGTGACCAGGGAAAACATTTTCTTTATTAACAGGATAATAGATACATGGATTAACTTACCAGAATAATTAATTGAAGCACCAGCACTGAATAGCCTCAAATCTCGATTAAACATAAACGGATTAAACTGCACAAAAATAAAGTGTCAACAGTTGTGAACCTACTAGAACGAATGGAGAGAAAAAGAAAACACCCAAAATCAATAAGGAAACGAAAATGACGATAAACTGAGAGGAAAAAGACAAAAAGCTACACAAGGAAAACGTTCTAGGATAAACAGTAAAATAATTGAGAAAACGCAAACGGACTAACTAAAAATCATAAATAGTGAAAACAAGAAGAAAAGGGCCAACAGACGCTAAAAGCTATACGTTTAACTATAACGTATATGGTCTTTACAACTATACCAACATTACCACCATTGGTAAAGTAGTTGGTATGAGCCGGTGTGGGATAACACCTGGGAACTACCGCACCCGAGGCAGACAGTATACCATTACAGCGCCAAAGCAGTGATTTATGACAAGAATGTATGCCGTCAATCCTTCAATCTTTATCTCATGAATGTACGATATGCAAGTTAAAACTCCGCTTATCTTTCTGCTGATGTATGCCGTCATTTAGGCTATCCTTCCATGTTTACCTCATGAATGTACGATATGGAAGTTAGAACTCTGTCAATTAGGATATCCTTCCATGTTTATCTCATTACTGTAAGATGTAGAAGTTAAAACTCCGCTTATATTTCTGCTGATGTATGCCGTCAATTATGATATCCTTCAATGTTTTCCTCATGAATGTACGATATGGAAGTTAACACTCCGCTTATATTTCTGCTGAAGTATGCCGACAATTATGATATCCTTCAATGTTTTCCTCATGAATGTACGATATGGAAGTTAACACTCCGCTTATATTTCTGCTGATGAACGTTGTGTAACCCCATTGGTTGGTTTAAGCTCCACTGGCTGCGATCAAGTCGAGCCTATGACAGGAAAGATTGTCCGCAATGCGTGCGAGCATAAACAATGCGTTAAAGTTGGGCTAAACAAGACCTGCCCGCTTTAATACATGTGCTATTTGTACTGAGACTTTCAAGATAATACTATTTCAGTGTCCTTTATCGAATTCCTGAAAACTATGTAGATTTATGACGAAACTTTCCGCTTGCAGTGGCTAGCAGGCTTTGCTTGTATAGCTATTTTGAAAACTTAAAGCATGTACTCTTCAGAACTAATCGGTTCGGCATTAGATTATCTAGTAGGCACGTTCGTTGGGCGAAATTCTGCCATATTGTTTCACACTATTTGTATATATGAAAACATTTTGAAATTGTACTCCTCGGACCTCTTTTCAAATAATTTCTTACATCATTGCACGTTTGGCCCGTTTTCAAATTCCTTCAAACTGTATCTATTGTTTAAGAAAAATGTAACCGCCAGGGCCAGTGCTCATCAAAATATAATTGGTCCGGTGTTACCGTCCACGACATTCATTCCAGATATGTTGCTTTGTCATAAAATATGACACGAGAGTGTGCCGTTCAAGTAATATGTTTCCATAATTATGGCAAACACTTCTTAAAACAACTTAGTTCTAACAAATTATCCGGGCCTGACACTCTATCAGATTCGTACTTACCATATAGATTACTCAAATTTAACCCGATTTATGCAAGTACAAACTATACAACATTAAGGAAAAAAGCATACGTCGGATTTTCAAATAGGTTCAAATAGATATCCATTGTCTGACCAAATTGTTTAATCCAACAACCTTGTCATGTCGCAGAAAGGCACTATAACACTATGATGTATCGTTACTGGCAATCGTGTGCCCCTTGTCTTTTGTTTACCCAGATGTACTTATTTGACTGTGCAAAATGACGTTGTGAGCTGTCTTGAATTAAATTTAATTCAATAACATTTAATGTCCATTGGGATTAGGAGATAAAAGGTCGTATTGTTGTTGTTTTGGTAAAAAACAACATATAAAGACATTTTCTTTATTGTACTACTGACTAGATAAAAATAAAATGACAACCCTCCTTTTTTAAATATTTATTCATTACATTTTGACTATAGCTATATTAAGAAGGAAAAACTGATCTTCAATAAAAAGAGTGGTCATTAAATTCGCGACAAACTGGCAACACTGATTCCAAATTGAAAAGAAAAGCCGGTTATAACCATTATATTCGAATGTGGTCCTCTAAACCATAACTGTTATCTACAGATTATTTGCATATTGCACGTCAAGGCTATCCCACATGTTCGATAGGTATATCATTCTGGATATACACGAAGGACAATGTGTACAAGCCACGACGACCGTTATCAATATGTAAAATCTTGTTTTGGGGTTTACATCATAAACGTAGATATACGTAGTCTATTTTGGACACAAAGATATCTAACGACACATATAAAGTTATGCTTTTAATAACGTTTGTGGCTAAATAACTCTTTCAAATGTATGTTCAAATGTACCTCAAATGAACGTGATGTGACCTCTTGCTATTCGAAGTGGGTCCGTTTTCGTATTACCTCTCTAGTACTTTGATTTGCTTTATGGAACCACTAACAAAGTCCAACAAACCTATGCGACTAACGTTATATCTACTATTTACTTTACTTTACACAATACTGACATATCCAACATCTAACAATAGCAATTTGTATATTGTCCATTTAATCGCGTCTCCTTTTGCCACGATATCCCGGACAATCTCAAAATTAACATATTCGCATTATAAATATTGGAAATACTAGTGACAATGGTCACCTCTCAGTCATGCGACATCCGAAAGTGCAACCACTCAACATTCTGTCAGTGTTATGCTTAGCCTTCCTTCCTAATAATTCCTAATAATTGAACAACACAAACCAGTCAGTATTAGGTCTAGCCTCCATTTCGATTCATAGGTTAGCCACTCGAATATTCATTGAAAATCACATACCAGTCAGTGTTAGGTCTTGCCTTTCTTTAGATTCATTCGAAATCACATACCAGTCAGTGTGTTATGTTAGACTCTCTGATATTCATTGAAAATCACTTATCAGTCAGTGTTAGGTCTTGCCTCCCTGTAGATTCATTGAAAATTACATACCAGTCAGTGTTAGGTCTAGCCTCCCTGTAGATTCATTGAAAACTACATACCAGTCAGTGTTAGGTCTGGCCTCCCTGTAGATTCATTGAAAACTACATACCAGTCAGTATTAGGTCTGGCTTCTAATATCGATTCATTGTAAAACACATGGCAGTCAATGGTGGGAATAGTTTCCATACACTTGCTATTTTGAAAACAAATGCCAGACAGGGAATGGGATAGCCTTTACAGATTGATCGAACACACATTGAAGACAGGGGCGGGATTCCCGTATAGAGTAAGCAAAGCATTTGAGAATCCGGGGATGCGGCTAGCTTCTATTATATATTGATTGAAAGACATATTGCAGCCAAGGGCGGAATTAGCTTTATTTATAGATTAAATGCATAACATGTAGTAACGTTTCGTATAAATGAGCAATAAAGTCTGTACTGAACGCGGTAAAACAGTTCAAGAATAGTTGGTTCACACTCTAGCTGAGTGTACTTTAATAGGAGAAGCAAAATCGAATTAGAAACTTAATAATTGATATATAATTTTAAAGATACGCCCCCACATCAATGAAATATCTTTTATGTAAATTTCAAGATCAGCACACTAATGATATTTTAGAAAGGGTGCGGTCGGACTGCAGAACAATGATATTTTTGAAATATAAAGATCGGCCAGTACACCAATGATATTTTTGAAATGTAAAGATCGAGCCGCATTTCAATGACATATTTAAAATGTAGAGATCAGCCGGCACTCCAATGATATTTTTAAAAGGGTACAAAAGGCGAGCACATCAATTATATTTTTGAAATATAAAGATTCAGATCAGCAAGCACATACATTATAATTGTGAAATGTAAAGATCAGTCGGCACACACATGATATAATAGAAATGTAAAGATCGGCCGGCACAAAAATGATATTTTTAAAATGTCAAGTTTAAGATCGGGCCACACATCAATGATATTTTTGAAATATACAGTTTGGCCAGAACATCAATGATATTTTTTAAAATGATAAGATCGGCCAGCACATCAATGGTATTTTTTAAATATGAAGTTTAAGATCAGCCCGCACATAAATAATAATTTAGAATTGTAACATTTTTGAAATGTAAAGATAAGCCCGCACATCAATTCCATTTTTGAAATGTAAAGTTAGGCCAGCCTATCCATGCTATTTTGAAAAGGGTAAGATTGGCCAGCACATCAATGATATTTTTGAAATGTATAGATCTGCCCGCACATCAATGATATGATATACCATTGATGCGCATGCCTATCTTCATAATTATTTACATTTTAAATACCCATCGATGAACAGGTTGTTCTACATATTTATATTTAAAGAAATACCATTTATGTGCGGACTAATCTTCATATTTACATTTAAAAAATATAACATTTATATACGGATCAATTTACATTTTGAAATTAACATTGATGTGCGGACCAATCTTCATATTTACATTTTAAATATACCGTTGATGTGCATGTTGATTTGCATATTTACATTTTAAAAATACCATCGAAGTGCGTGTCGATCTTCATATTTACAGTTTAAAAATACCATCGAAGTGCGTGTCGATCTTCATAATTACGATTAAGAAATACCGTTGATGTGCATGTCGATCTGTTTTTTAACATTTTAAAATAGCATTGACGTGCTAGCTGATCTTTATTTTCAAATTTTAAAAATACCATAGACGAATGGGTCGATATTCATATTCAAATTTTAAAAATACCATAGTTGTGCAGGCTGAACTTCGTATTTACATTTAATAAATACCACTGATGTGCGAGCTTATTATCGTATTTACATTTTAAAAAATAGATTGACACCTTGAGCAGATCTGAATGTTTACATTTATAAAAAAAATTGTGCGGACCGATCTGAATACTAACATTTTAAAAATACCGTTGATGTGCATGCCGATCTTCGTATTTATAATTTAAAGAAAAACATTGATGTGTTGACCGATCTTAATATTTTACAATTAAAAAATGCCATAGACGTTCGGGCCGATCTGAATATTTACATTTCAAAAAAACCCATTGATGTATGGACCCGTCTGCATATTTACATTTTTAAAAATACCATTGATGTGCAGGCCGATCTACATATACATATTGATGTGCATGCCGATCTTCATACTAACATTATATTTACATTTAAAAAACCCACATTGATGTGTATGCCGATCTTTATCTTCTACTTAAGACAAATTCCACTGATGTGAATGCCTATCTTTATCTTCTAACTTAAAAAATACTACCGATGGTACATACCGATCTTTATCTTCTAATTTAGAAAAATACAACGGATATGAATGCCTATCTTTATCTTCAAACTTAAAAAATACCACCGATGTACATGCTGATATCTATCTTTTAATTTAAAAAAATACCACCTATGTGAATGCCTATTTTTATCTTCATACTTTAAAAGTACTGTAGATGTGCATGCCGATCGTTATCTTCACACTTTAAAAATACCATAGATATGAATGCCGATCTTTATCTTCTTATTTTAAAGATACCACCGATGTGTATGCCGATATTTATCTTCACTCTTCAAAAAAATACCACCGATGTGCATATCCTATCTTCACACTAAAAGGAATACCGATTTGCATACCTATCTTTTTCTTTTTCACTCTTCAAAATATACCATCGATATGCATGTCTATCTTTATCTTCTTCACTCTTACAAAAATATCACCGTTGTGCCTGCTGATTTTTATCTTCAAACTAAAAAACCCGAATTATGTGCATGTCGATCTTTATCTTGTTATTTAGAAAAATACCACTGATGTGCATGCCGCTCTTCATCTTCACACTTTAAAAATACCACAGATGTGCATGCCGATCTCTATCTTATAATCAAGAAAAAAACACCGATATGCATGGTGATATTTTTCTTCTAATTTAGAAATACTTTATATGTATATGCCGATCTTTGTCTTCACAATTCACACATAACCACTGATAATTACAAATTACCCTTTGAATATTGTAGAAGAATTTTAGATTTTTTTTGGCAAAAGAAGAAATTGCTTTGTATATTTATTTTCTACTGAGAATTTGCTGCAGCATCAGAAAGGGTGAAATTTGCCAAATTTTTAAAAAACAATCTCCTCTGAATTATTATGTCTTAAACTAATAAATTGTTCTGCAAATATAATCATATTAATTGGTTGTTAAAAACGGCAATCAGGCGGCCTAATAAAAGGATCAAAATGACAACATTTTAAACCAACATTTTTATGAAAGTGCTTTTCTGAAATCATTTTTTTAGCAGAACTGTTCATTCAGTGACCATCTTCATTTTTAAGTTTTATTGATTGGTTAACAGTCATATAAACCAGGTGGTATCTGAAAATGGGAAAATTTAACGTTTCTATTAAAATGACATATCATCCTTATCCACTGGACAAAATAACAAGGCATTTTCATTTGGTGGTACTTTTCTTAATTATTTTCAAAAGTATATGTAGAACTCTTGTTTGTTTCGTATCCCAGAAAGGGAGTAAAACACCCACTATTCAAGATTCTTCTCCTCTAAATCCGCTTGTCTGATTCCAATGTTATTTAGTAAAAATGTTCCTTCTGTGACTGTGAAAACTGTTCAAGCCATATTGATTGATGGAAAAAAACGAGTAAGCATCAGTAAAGGGCAAAATTGCAACAATTTGAAGCTCTATTCTTATGAAATTGCTTCTCTTATTTGACCTCAGTTTCTGTAAGCCATATTGATTGGCTGAAAGACAATAGTTACCAGAAAAAGAGTAAATTGAACGTTTAGCTTCAAATGACATCTCATCCTAATCCGTGTGGCAAATTTCAATACACATCACAGGAATGTTCCTTTGGTTACACATATGCTACATAGCTATCACTAAGGTGGCCGAGTCCGGTAGCTCAGTCGGTCGCGACGCGGGCTGTCAATCCAGCACTTTGACATGCGTCATTCGTCTTTCATCAAGGGGCTAACAGATTAAACAGTCTATGTCGACAAGCAGCCAGTTTCTTGGAAAGTATGTTGTGTTTAGTACTGGTATCAGATAGCCATGAAAAGCATGGTTAGGTGAACTGGCTGCCGTGATATCACGTTAATCCTCAACCAATCAATCACTCAGGTGATCGATTCACGGCCTCGCTTGCCCTCTGTTTTGGAGATACACATCTCTTCTTTACATTATTACACTGTTTTTGATTTAGGCCTTTTTATATTAATCTGTTCATTGTATACAAATGTACTATTAAAATAGAACCTTGCAATCAATTGTGTTTAACAAATAACACGTGTTATAAATACTAGATATGTCACAATTCAGATACCCCATATATGTACCATAACAATTAATATCAAAGTACTGAAAGTACTCAAGGTATAATTGTGATCGATTAAGAGGAGATTCAGAAGTGCATATTGAAATATTGATCTAAAAATTCCCACCATGACCGACAAGTTATGATGCATCAGGCCAGAATGAAATATTTCCAAGATCATACATTCTTGTTGGTCTTGTGAAAATTAATTGACCCCAACTCCGAATATAACATTCGGTCCAAATGTATTCCAGTACATTTTTAATGATCATATTATACACAAGCTCTAAGGAAATCTCACCAGAAACATTCATGACAAAACAAAGGGTTATTAGTTTTTAGTCTTGTGGATCTATTTATATTTCAGATTGTGACATAGATTGTGCCTCGTTTGGTATATATACAGAAAGAAATCGGTATGTGCGCATTTGTTTTGTTTTTCTTTGTCGTTTTTCTTAAAATATAGTTTGATGAACGCGTTTTATAATCATCATTATGTCTCATAATTATGATAATCTAGGTACTTCTTATACGTATTAGTAGTCCCTGGTTAATATAATGGGTAAGAATGCTTAAAGCGATAAGACGGCCAGAATTTTCATAGTTCGATTTATTTACTTCTATAAACAATGGACGTAGATAAGACATCAGAACCTTTCCCGTATAAACTAACAAGCAGTAGCCATTGGCAAGGAAATATGTCTCAAGTATAGAGAAGTGTGTTCACTTCAACAATCAGTGCTGTACATAATATTCTATTACTAGGACGTTTACTCATATAATAAGAAAGTTAATTCCAGACATTCAAGTGCATTCTGATGCAACTTCATTAGACTTTTAAAACATAATAACCCTTGTTTTCTCATTATTTTCAGTAGCCATCAGTGAAGTGACATTGTGACTGTTGGACGCTGTGTTTGGTCTTTAAGTCATCAACATTCAAAGAAAAAATTATAACGTAAGACTGGTTTCATACTTTTCCCTTAGACTATGAGCATGTGTGTTATATCAAATACTGTATAAGCTAGCTAACCTTTACGTTGTTTTTAAACCGTATTTATACATGTACATGTCGAACAAATTACAAAATATCCTTATAATGATGTACTTATATACCAGCTAATCTGAATATATACAGTTCTTAAAACTTTAATGTCAGATGCTCTATTTTAATACGTTAGGGCAATATTGGTGATACAGCGTCACCGTCTTAAGGCAAATGTTCGCATAGTTCAATCAAGCGACATTAACGGAATATTAGAATAGAAATGTACGGTACGGTATATAGCCTTAATACAAAATAATTCATTAATATTTTTAAAAGGACCGTGTGTAAAATGGCTCAGGCATCAAAAAAGAGAAAAGGAAACCAGACGAATTTGGCCTTTGACGAAATAAGGGAGGAACCGTACAATTTCAAGATAGAAATGGACATCTGAATGGTGCGACGTGTGACGTTTGTTTAAGTAGAAGTAGTTTTTTAATTAGTGTAGGTTTAAATATCGCAGTATATTTGTGTTATATGTGTAACAAGTATTTATGTCAGGATTGTTTTATAGCACACAAATCGCATCGATTCATTAAGAAAGGTGAGAAAGATGGACAGATCGAGAGTTTTCTGGAAGAAATGATGAATGAGAGTGAAAGAAAGAAAATGTTTGAGAGAGAGGACGTTTCTATGGTCGATAAAATTAATCTTGAACACAAATTGGATAATAATTATAATTGTTTTATAACTGGATTATGTGGACTGAATGAAGCAAGGTGGGTTGTTTGTGATCATAATAATTATTGTATTAAAATATTCAGTTTAGGTTCGCACTCATTACAACGCTATTTACGGTTTTGGTCTCAACCTTGGGGTGGTACAGAAACAAAGGTTAAACTAGAACCCACTGAGCAGGTCGTAATATCAACCAGTGATAGTTATGTAACAAACCAAACAGACCCGGTAAAACAATGTCTACTAGCCATTACGTTACCAACGGAACGTAGAATATTGCTTATTGATGTAACACGAAATCCGCCGTAATCACTAACTCTATAACAACGGAGAAACTCTGTTATTCTATAGATTATAGTGAAGATAAGATTTTTACCCTTTGTTGTGATGGTTATGATGTGAGCCCTGGCCCTGATAATGTGCACCGTGATGATCATGACGATGTGTATCCTGATAATGATTATGATGTGAACCGTGATGATAATGATGATGTGAATCATGATGTCCATGATCATGTTTACCCTGATAAAGATCAAGCTGATGTGTACCCTGATAATGATTATGATGATATGTACCCTGATAATGACCATGATGATGTGTACCCTGATAATGATCATCATGATGATTACCCTGATAATGATCACGTTGATATGTACCCTTTTAATGATGATGATGATCCTTTCCCTGATTATGATCATGATGATGATTACCATGATAATGATCAAGATGATGTGTACCCTGATTATGATCATGATTATGTGTACCATGATGATGATCAAGATGATGTGTACCCTGATAAATGATCATGATGATGTGTACCCTGATGATGATAGTGTTGTGTGCCGTGATGGTCCCTGGTTTGTATCCGTGATGTCCACAGACGGAGTCACGATAAAAACCATAAACACAGATTTACACACTCCATTTACTTATCTCGCTGTTCTTCCTGGAAGTGTTTATGTAACTGATCCGAAAAACAACAAAGTACTTTGTATGAATGATGAGGAAAAGTAGTCTCTCACAAAACAATAGAAGGGGACAAGGCCAGAAGGGATCAGTGTTGACCCCGACACGAAGAAAGTGTATATTTTGTACCGGGGGGTCACTGCAAACTGTACCGACTCCATTCTAGTTTAGAGAGTTTAGAGTCTCTCTTCGATTAAATTCGGGTAAATTCTGAATGGCCCAAAGCTCTTTGTTTATATAGAGATAGACTCTATGTCAGTCATGACTCTGAGTCTGCTCATAGAAATGTTGTAACTGTAGTCAGAGTTTTATAATATCCCATCTTGGTTACTGTATTTCGTTTTTCATCATTTTTTTTTCCATTTTTTTTTCTTCATTAGAGCGCTCTAGTTTATATTTATTTTATAATTTTAGTTATTAATTCAGGAATTTATCTATATCTATTTTCATGTTTGATGACCCTTTTTATGATTGCTTTAGAAGACTGTTTCTATGCAACTTTCATGTTAGCGATTTTTGTTCTATTTTTTTGTTATGTAACAGCTGGACATCTGTACTTATTAGCACTTCTACTATTACTACGCTATCTTGTGTTCAGTAAATATAATCCAGTTTTAACATAATAATTCATGAGAGAGAGAGGGGGAGGGAGGGAGAGAGAGAGAGAGGGGGAGGGAGGGAGA
>JASEVX010000003.1:5490205-5527705 GCA_031761405.1 Serripes groenlandicus
GAAACAAATTTAAGCATTATTATCACATAGTGAGAATTATAGACGAATTATGTCAACAATGGAAACTGGAAATTTCAAGAAAGCTTCTATGATTTATTAACGAATAGTGCATAGACAGGTTTGATCAAGATCTACACGGGTCGCAAGTGCCAAAGATTTGTAGTCCCTTGGCGCCTCTTAATCAATATGCTGTAGATGACTTTGGAAATATCTTAAGGAAATTTGTAAGATCTTTAGAAGTGAAAGTATACCACGTATTGATCATTATAAGACATTGGCCCAGTGAAATGAATAAGAAAAAACTTTTTTCAAAGATCAGACTATATAGTTTATGAATGCCGATCATTGTCTTAAATCTATGCACATTGTTTTAATGTTTATTATCACAATGTAGCGGTTAATGCGTTTAAAGTAATGTTTTAAAAGCGGTATATTACATTATGCAGTCTGCACTATTCCTATATATAACCCAATTTTACCCTTTATACACATTAGTTAGATGGGTATTTGGCACGAGGTTCGATAATCGATATACAATACCGATATGAATTTCGAGCTGAAACGAATATAGAGCCAGCACCAGATTAGTGTGCTCCGTTACGCATTAAAATATACGTTTACTTCATTGTTTAGTAGGAAGAATATCGATATGAATATATATCTGAATGTCGAGCCAGGTCGATATTTTGAAAAATGGTGCTATCGTCTTTCTGATCAAGAAGAAGCGCGAATACCGATTTTAATATAGAGCCAGGTCGATATTCGGGAATGTGGTGCAATCGTCTTTATGTCCATGTAGAACAGCGAATATCGATTTGAATAAAGAGCCAGGTCAATATTCGGGAAAATGGTTTCATCGTAAATCTGATCATGTAGAAGCGCGAATACCAATTTTGAATATTGATTTAATATAGAGCCAGGTCGATATTTGGGAAAATCCTTCCATTGTCATTCTGATCATGTAGAAGCGCGAATATATATTTGAATATCGATTTATATATCGAGCCGGTTCGGTGTTCGGGAAACGGCGATTTCCTCATTGTATTCGTATAATAGCGCCAATATCGATTTGAATATCGATTTGAATTTGGAGCCAGGTCGATATTGAGTGAAATGGTGCTATCGTCATGCTGACCATGCCGTCACTAATGTTGGTAAAACTTGTGGCCCAACCCTTTTGTCTTTGATCTCAATATAACTATTAATTAATTAATTAATTTGCATGCATTTCAATTCTATTTGTAAGCTGCTTATATGTACACATGTATAATCTGTGCAATGTATTATAAACATGTATTGATGTCTTCTACAAAAAATAGTATTAAACTAAACTAAACTAAACTAGACGCGCGAATACCGATTTGAACATCGATTTGAATATAGAGCCAGGTCGATATTCGGGGCAATGCCGTCATCATCATTATGATCATTTAGAAGCGCAAATACTTATTTGAATATGGAGTCAGGTCGATTTTCGAAAAAGTGTTGCCTTTGTCCTTCAGATCATGTATAAGAGCGAGTACCGATTTGAATATAGATCTAAATATCGAGCCAGGTCGATATTCGGGAAAATGGTGATTTTGACTTTTTGAACATGTAGAAGCGAATAAAGATTTGAATAAAGAGCAAGGTGGGTTTTCTGGAAAATCGTGCCGTCGTCTATCTTATCATGTCTAAGGTCAAATTCAGATTTAAATATAGAGCCTTGTCGATATTCGGAAAAATGGTGATAGCGACATACCTAATATGTAGTAGCGCGGATAACGATTTTAATATAGATCTGAATATCGAGCCAGATCGATATTCGGTTGGATTGAGGTTTGTATTTCTGATCATGTAGAAGGGCGTATACCGATTGAACACCAGGTCGACATTCGACAAAATAGTTTTTTCCTCTTTCTGGTCATGTTTAAGAGAGAATACCGATTTGAATATCGATCTAAATATCGAGCAAAGTCGATATTCGGGAAAGTAGTTAGTTTGTCTTTCTGATCATGTAAAAGAGCGAATACTGATTTGAAAATATATCAGAATATCGAGCCAGGACGATATTCGAGAAAATGCTAATTTCTTCTTTCTGATCATGTAGAAGCGCGAATACCGATTTGAATATAGATCTGTATATCGAGCCAGGTCGATATTCGAGAAAATGGTGATTTTGTCTTTGTGATCATGTATAAGAGCGAATACCGATATGAATATATATCTGAATATCGAGCCATGTGGATATTCGAGAAAAAATTGTCTTTCTTATCACGTAGATGTTATGTCAATGTAGAACATTGGGAAAATGGTTATTTCCTTTATCGTATAATAGCTCGAATATCGATTTGAATATATATTCAGTTTGATATTCGGGAAAATGGTGCTATCGTCTTTCTGATCATGTAGAAGTACGAATACTGATTTGAATATGGAGCCAGGTCGATATTCGGGAAAATGGTGCTATCGACTCTCTAATCATGTAGGAGCGCGAATACCGATTTGAATATTAATTTGAATATAGAGCCAGTTCGATATTTGGGAACATGCTTTCATTGTCATTCTGATCATGTAGAAGTGCGAGTTCCGATTTGAATATCGATTTATATATCGAGCCGGGTCGGTATTCGAAAAAACGGCGATTTCCTCATTGTATTCGTATAATAGCTCGTATATCGATTTAAATTTGAAGCCAGGTCGATATTTTGGAAAATGGTGCTATTCTTATTCTGACCATGTAGAAGCGCGAATACCGATTTGAAAATCGATTTGAATATAGAGCCAGGTCGATATTCGGGAGAATGCCGCCATCATCATT
Organism: Serripes groenlandicus; assembly: GCA_031761405.1. Taxonomy (NCBI): domain Eukaryota; kingdom Metazoa; phylum Mollusca; class Bivalvia; order Cardiida; family Cardiidae; genus Serripes; species Serripes groenlandicus. The sequence goes on from JASEVX010000003.1 coordinate 5,493,006, forward strand.
CTGATCATAAAGAAGAGCAAATACCTATTTGAATATGGAGCCAGCTTGATATTCGAAACATTGTTTCCCTCGGCTTTCTGATCATGTATAAGAGCGAGTATCGATTTGAATATAGATCTGAATATCGAGCCAGGTCGATATTCGGGAAAATTGTGATTTTGTCTTTTTGAACATGTAGAAGCGCGAGATACCGATACGAAAGATTTGAATGAAGAGCAAGGTTGATATTCTGGAATATCGTGCCATCGTCTATCTTATCACGTGGAAGGTAAAATACCGATTTAAATATAGAGCCAGGTCGATATTTAGAAAAGTGATGATAGCGTCATATCTACTATGTGTTGTTGTTGATGTTTCTGTTGTAGATGCTTTATTATTTAAAAACCTGTAATGTGTTACTTATTCGGCCGTTTTCAAGAAAATAAGCCTTTGCTATCCAAAATATTCATTCAAACTACATATGTTGATGTTGCCAACAAAAATGTTGATATTGTTGTTGTTGTAGATTCCAAAGGAGACATATTGGAACATTTAAAATCCCCTGTAACATATTCAAAAATATGTTACTTATTCGGCAGTTATCAAGATATGAGCGTTTGATATCCAGAAAATCCATTCAAACTAAAAATGTTGATGTTGCCAACCACAATTTTGAATTTGCGATTGTTGATGAAGATACTGACAGAGACCTATTGGTACATATTAGATCACTTGTTACTTATTAGAAAGTCGGTTACTTATTTGTTACGTATCCGGCCGTTTTCAAGAAAAGAAGCCTTTGCTATCCAAAATATCATTCAAACTGCATATGTTGATGTTGCAAACAACAAGTTTTATATTGTTGTTGTTGTAGATGCTGCCGGAGACCTATTGGTATATTTTAAATCACCCGTTACTTATTCAAAAACCTGTTACTTATTCGGTGGTTGTCAAAATATAAGGCCGAGCCCCGGTAGCTCAGTCGGTAGCGACGCGGGCTGTCAATACAGGGGTTGTGAGTTCGAATCCCGTCTCGGCTAACTTTCTTTCCGACGATTGACAAAAGTCAATGCGACATGCGTCATTCGTCTTCCACCAATGGGCTAAGTCTATGTGGAAAAGCAGCCAGTTGCTTGGGAAGATTGTTGTGTGGAGTACTGGTGTGAGAAAACCGGGAAATGCATGAATAGGTGAACTGGCCGCCGTGATATAACTGAGAAATTGTTAAAAACGGCGTTACGCCCCAATCAATCAATCAATCAATAAATCAAAATATAAGAGTGTGATATTCAGAAAATATTCAACTGCATGCGTTGATGTTGCCAACGACAAATGTGTTGTTGTTGTTGTTGTTGTAGATTTTGACAGAAATATATTGGCACATTTTAAATCACCTGTTACTTATTCAAAAACCTGTACATATTGAATCGCCTGTTACTAATTCAAAATCTGGTTCAAAATGCATTACTATTTCGGCCGTGTTCAAGAAAAGAAGCCTTTGCTATCCAAACTATCACTCAAACTGCATATGTTGATGTTGCCAACCACAAGTTTTATATTGTTGTTGTTGTAGATGTGAACAGAGACCTTTTGGAACATTATCAATGACCTTTTACTCATTCAAAAACCTGTTACTTATTCGTTACTTATTCGACGGTTATCAAGATATGAGCGTTTGATATCCAGAAAATCCAATCAAACTGCATAAGCTTATGTAGCCAACAACCAAAATGATGATGATACGAATATATATCTGAATATCGAAGCCATGTCGATATTCGAGAAACTGGAGATTTCGTCTTTCTGATCATGTAGATGTACGAAAACCAATTTGAATATCTGACGAATACAGCACAGTGTGTATTGTAATTGTATTTTTGGACAAAAACAGCAATGCACTGCATACAGGATAACAAATGTACCTTTATCATAACCTGGTACCAGATAAATGAAAAAATGTGCTGTGCATATAGGTTAATTATAGACAACAATACAAGTTACAATAAAATGTGAACACGCAAAAAACTAGCGATGTTTACAAACAGTTATCGAATGATACTCGAACTACATAAGTGAATTGCGTTTCTAAAAGTAAACATATAACAAATAACAGTCAAAATCATTTTTTGATTCTGCAAATGCTATTAAATATATTATAATCTTTTTGCGTTCGGCCATTTTTCACGATAATTCGTTTACATTGATTGGGGTTTAACGCGGCTTGGCGTATTGAGTATAGCAAGCCGTGTTATCGATATTCAAATCGGTATTCGTCCTTCTACATGATCAGAAAGACGATGGTACCATTTTCCCGAATGTCGATCTTGCTCGACATTCAGATCTATATTCAAATCGTTAATAATACTTCTACATGATCAGAAGGACGAAATCCCCATTTTCCTGACCTGGCTCTATATTCAGCACTATATTAAACTCGGTAGTCATGCTTCAACATGACCGGAAAGACAATGGCACCATTTCCCCGAATATCTATCTGGCTCGATATTCAGAACGATATTCAAATCGCATTCGTACTTCTACATGGTCAAAAAGAACAAAATTACCATTTTCCCCAATATCGAGCTGGCTCGAAATTCAGATCTATATTCAAATCAGACCTCGCGCTTCTGCATTATCAGAAAGCCGAAAACATTATTATCCAGAATATCAACCTGGCTCGATATTCAGAACTTTATTCAAATCGGTATTCGCCCTAATACATGTGCAGAAAGACGAAATCACCATTTTCTTGAATATTGACCTTGCTTGATAATCAGATCAAATCGGTTTTCGCTCTTATACATGCTCAGAAAGACAAAATCACCATTTTATCGAATATCGACTTGGTGCGATGTTTAGATCTATATTCAAATCGGTATTTGCGCTTCTTCCTTTTCATAAAGACAAAATCACCCTTTCCCGAATATCGACATGGGTCGATATTCAGATCTATATTCAATCGATATTCGACCCTCAACATGATCAGGAAGACGGTGGCAGCATTTCTCCTAATATCGGTCGAACTTTAATAAACAAATATATTATATTCAATCGTTATCCGCGCTACTAAACATTATGGATGACACAATCACCAATTTCCAAATATCAACCTGGCTCTATATTCAAATCTTTTTTTCAAATCGGTATTCGTGCTTCTATATGATCAATCTGTTATCAAATCGGTATCCGTGCTTCTACTCGATCAGAAAGACGATATCACCATTACTGCAATATCGACCCGGCTCCATATTTAAATCGGTATTCAAATCGATTTTGAGCTAAAATACGAACATGATGAGGAAATAACCATTTCTCCCAATATCGACCTGGCTCCATATCAAAATCATTATTCAAACCGATGTTCGAGCTATTATACTATCACAATGAGGAAATAACTAGTTTCCCGAATATCGACCTGGCTCCATATTCAAAACGATATTCAAATCGGTATTTGCGCTTCTACATGATCAGAAAGACGAGATCACCATTTTCCCGAATATCGACCTGACTCGACATACCTTAGTTTGAACACGTTAACATATGGTTACAAGTGTGTACAATACACAACTAAATTTGCGCTTGATAAATATGAACTGGTAAACTTTTCACTCTGGTAAACAAATAACTCGACAGATAATGAAAACGGCTTACCATAAAGGCCTAACAAAGGGCCGTATTCATCAGGAAATATCAGTCAAGGTTTCTTTTATTCACAATGATCCCTCAACATAGAGTTTCATCGGGTACTTCGTATGTACCCTTAAAGTAACAGTATTGTGAATACAAGCATATCTTTAACTATTAAGCGTCCACTTGAAGCAAAATTCTTATACTGAATTTCAGTAAAGTTTGTTAAAACTATTTTCAAACAATATATCAACACAATGCATTGCTATTACGAAGACGGTTATTAAATCAAAAGAAGACATGAAGAGCACACAGAACACGATATGAAGAGAATGCGATCGATGCCCGGGAGATCAGAAGAGGACGGTAATTCCTCATTCCGCCAAAACCCTACCAAGCATATCACCACTCCAAATTATTGAAAAGTTATGTCACATTTACAGAGATGTCTTAGCAAAGAATAAATAGATGAGAAGCGAACAGTGAATATCAAGTTTATACTTCAAAAGTGTACGGACTGATCTTGGTCTGCATTGTTCTCAAGTGTAAGATAATGTCGTACATAACATAATAGGCAGATAATATTTATATAATGTCGCGACGAGCAGGGTAAGGGTTTGAAAAAGCCCTCATAACATGAAAGTGAAACGTCTGGTATGCGAACAGATCATTGTCACAAATTATTATTTCCCCGATCAATATTTCCTCGCTACAAACACCTGTTTTCAGTGCTTGGTTTGTTTGAATGTTGTTTTACGCCCTTTACAATAGTATTTCCGTCATAACATGACCGGGAATCAACCTTGGTCTCCCGCTTAGTAAAAAGGACAATTTCCCGGATATCATCCAATTCCCGTTCAAATTTCATTGTCAATCAAATTGAAATTTCACTAATTTGTACTTTGTATTAAAAAAAAAACAAGGCTATTGACGGGTCGGCTCAATAACTCTCCACTCCAGTGAGGTTCCTCGAGGTACATTGCCAATCAAATATTGGCTGCGTTTTACCTTGCCCAGTAAATCAGCTGAACAAACTAACCTCGAGTGGGGTTTGAACACACGGCCCGGATTCTTCAGTTCATGCACACTTTGTAAATGTAACACATTATTAACATGCTAATTCACATCGGGACATCAAAACTCGAATTAAGTTTCATTGTTCTATCTATTGTTTACCACATTTTCAGGAAGAAATAGACATGAATGAAATACAGTTTAACTGATCAAATTCCACAGATCCTTAATCATGGAAGTTGAAGAGAACGTACTGGAATTTCTTTGTTACATACATGTATTTATATCAGGGTGTCGTAATGCCTTTAGATCGAACCAAAATAGACCAGTCACTAATGATCACTAATGATTAGTGTTAAAACCTAAATGCTATTTTATTTATTCTTGTTATTAACATTTTGTACCGGTGTAACTGTTACATATCAGAAATACCTTTTGAAATTACAGTAAACCCCAATTATTCAATCGTAATTGCTTTCGAAAATAAGTTAAATAACCTTATGCAATCAACTTTTCATGTCATTTAGAATTATGTGTTAAATAATGAAGTTCAATGATCAATCTATGAAATACTTCTCTGCTGGTTGATAACATGGCCGTTATGTGATGGAGTCACCTCATCTGAAGGCTCAATGTGACCTTTCTGATCACTCTCTATCAGTAGTCCGTGCTTCGCTAATCTTTAGTTTAAAACCTCATCTTATCTATTGCAACATGTCACGGCAATGTGTAACACTTCAAAACAATAACCCGAGTATCCAAAATACTCATGCCCGATAATGGTCCTTTTACCTCGCCCATCTATCGTGACATTTATGTTTACCTGATACACAATTCAGCCATTTTGTAAACATTCGCGGATGGGATATTTGGCCTTATATGGCTATAGTGAAAACTTGAAAAATCTTCTCCTCCGAAAGTGTTTGGTCAATTTCGTATTTTTTTAGAAATGTTCATTGGGATACCCTCTATCAGATTCCGCCAAGCCATGTTGTTTGACCCTCTTGTTAAACAGCAAGCTTTTGAGTAAAATTTTAGAAAACCCTTGGTCAATTTTTTTTTTTTTGTCAAAAATTGGTAAATACTTAGATCAGTGAGTCGGGGCCATAATGGTTATACATTTGTTTTACATGTCTTTTGAAACTTGGTAATTAAATATAATATTCACATGTATGTCTCATGATTTATTTTTACGATTGTGTCATTTATTCTTTTACCCGAAGTTGTAATATTTATAAACAATGCATAGTTTATAAATCACATATCTATGCAAAGGCAAATGTTTTATTTACCCAAACAAATTCAGTGCCTTCAGCGCTTTGATTTATTTCCTGATGACACCCAGACATTTATTCTCTCAATAGTTCTCCTAATATCCATTCTTGAGGATTTTCCTGTATCACGGAGAAGCATAATTATTAGAAAATAACTTGAATTCACACTCTTAGTCAGTTTTATGGAAATAATTAGCCACAACAGTAGTTTGATACAGGGTGCAAAAGGTAGGACAGAAAGAGCAATTTTGCCCTTTACTCCAAAAATCACCCAACAAAAACGCAGAGAGTAAGTGTAAAATTGAAGAGCTGCTTATATTCTCAAAACAAACGACAATCTGTGGATGCAGTCAGAAATATCATATTTCCAGCTCCTTTTCAAGCAATCTAACTTGTGCGCGAAAACTGGTATTCAAATTTACCTCTAAAATTGACGCTTAGCTCAAGAGCAGTGTTGTCACATGCCTGTCCCTAGACATATGAACCAGAAGGGAAAGTGGGTTTAACCGCAAAATTCAAACCAATGCTTAGAGCTTACATTTCACATTTATAAACACTAAAATCAACCATTTACCCACAAATGAACTAACAATTTTTTAATTATCATTATTTCTATTTTTGACCAAAATCCGAATATCCCAACTGCAACTGTTATTTTCCACCTTATGTCTTCTGTCCCCCTGTCACAAGTATTCTATATGTGGCTCTCGGACGCTTTTTAAAAATACTGCATATTGTCAATATTTGTCATTCTCCTTATTGACCAAGCTTCACATTGAAGATTACAATTTGACACCCCCTATCAATATAGAACTCCGGCCAATATCAACATAGCACTGCAGAGTTGTGCTTTTCTTTCTTCTATACTTATTTATTAATTAACTCAACATAGTTATGGCCATAACATTACACATCTTTCACTGTCATTTATACTCAATGTCACAATAATATACATCTATACAGATCTAAACTTAATTCATAGTGAGTGTAGCCTTTATTACATATTGGCAACAGAGTAGTAAACTAGGTAGCCCAAGATTACTAAAGTAGACTTCAAGAATGTGTCGGCTTATGTTGATCTATATTTTTCACAGTTACGAGATAAGAGCTAAGAAAAGAGGAGATTCAGGGTTGGAGAGTCGGTTTTTTTTGGGGGGGGGGGGGCATATTATTACTGACCTTGAAGACCAGAGCTGCAAGTTATGCACTAATGTTAAATAATAGTTTGTTGCAAGAAGCCAAGTTGGGGGAGCTGTACGAAAACGTATAACTTCGGTGAAGCTAGGTTTCCTCCCTTCGCACCTAGCAACATCAAACAATTATCTACAGCTCATACAAATTGCAAATCAGTTGTAGTTTCCTACTTATTTATCACATCAGGGTGTTGCTCGAAACTTATCTATGAATATCGGTTATAGGGTTAGCCAGATCTTGTGAAGGCTATTTCAATTTGGCTACAAAACATACATCTAGCTACACCAATATAGATATGCCAATGTAACTACTACTAATACTACTACTACCGCCTTCGGGATGTAGTGGTTGAACGACCGCTTCGCTTTAAAACGTCATTTTTTTATGGACAAAAGTTCCAATAGCTAACGCCACCTGTAAACTCCAGGCAACAAGTTTCATCATTGGTCAAGCCGTTTGTCTGTATCTCACCCCGTAAATGAACCTAGAATGCTGTTATCTTTGTAGACGTCACAAAATAATTTTCCATTTTTTAACCCAGAAGCTCTTTAGGACATATTAAACCAAGCAAATTCCTTCTTTGCTTCTATGTAAATCAACAAGTTTCAACCCTATATTGTCAAAGAGCGCCACTGTGGTGAAGTGGTAGAGCATCCGCTTCGGGTGCCGGAGGTCGCCGGTACAACCCCGGCCGGATCATATCAAAGACTTTGCGCTCAGGGCTACGGGCTAGCATTACGAGTGACTGGCTGGTTTCAGGATAAATGGACCTGCAGTACTGGTAAATTACCAAAGAAATGTCGTGATAAAACTGACAAATTGTTGAAAGTTGTGTGAAACACCAAATAATCAAAACTACCACAACTTCTACTACAACAAGTGATTTAAGCTCGTCCGATTCGAATGTCAGGCTGGCCAGAATAGCCGGAACGATGACCTTTTCGGCTGGTTAGTACAGCTGTGGTAACCGAAACTCAGGTTGTTCCGGATGATCAATACAGCCGGAGTAGCCGGAAGTCTTTCTGTTCCGGCTTGTTGAAACAACCGGAGTAGCTGGAATTCCGGCTGTTCCGGTTACTCCGGCTTACTTCACGCACATTCTCTCAATAACATATGTTGTCATAATGAAGTCGCATTCGTTCCTTCTTGGTCGTTCAATGCTAGTTAGTCGTAAAGATACGGGAGGGCAAGCTGCATTGAGGTTTTGACTTGTGTTGAGTTGGAACAGACTGTGTTTCTTTGCAGTCTGATCAAAATTGTATGTTTGATAATGATGGTCAGATTCGACTACTGTCTTACGTACGTTGGTAAGTATTTATTTTCCCATTCAGATGTATGGCTACAAAGGGCCCTTTCATGGGAAACCGTACACATTGGCATTTCTTAACAATTAAGGAGTATATCCTCCGTCAAAACTACACATAAGTACAGAATAATCATGCTAACATGCTTATGTTAGTGAAATGTGAACATAAGAGTGTGTAGATGCACAGTCTGATCTAGAATCTACACTGTTTACAAACGTCAACTAGTACCTCTTCCAAATGGCAATCTCAACATATACCTCGTAGGATTATGTGTATGATTATCAAGACTGTCCTTAACAAATTACATGCACTTCATAGTCTGGTATCTACCTTGTTCAAACGTTTTAAGTTCGATGGTGTAGTGGTTAGCGAGTCCGTCTCGGAAGCGGGTGAACAGGGTTCGATCCCCGATCGGGTCATACCAATGGCACTATTGTGGCGAACTGACGAATACAATTTAATGGAGTTGAGTTGAGTCAGTAAAGTTAGCTCATTAACATTGACTTTCAAAAGAAGGTTCTGTGATATAATCGATATGTGATTATCGTTCCTTTCATGTCTGTTTTAAACGAATGAATTATGTATGAAAGAAAATTAGGGCTATAGTTTAAATGTGCTGAACTCCAGATGGAGATAAAAATATTGAAATGTTGAAAGTTATGCAAATATTGCTAATAGTGACAACAAAGTAAGTAATAAGTAGTTTAAAACTATTTTGGAAGTAAATATTTAAAAAAGTGTCAATTGAAAGTCATGAAAATGTACAAAAACTGGCTTACCGGGTATGTCTATAAAACTCACTGTTTTGGGATTGTTGATTCTCTAAAACACGTGATTCCTTATTGTTCTATGTTACAGGTTTTCCTTTCCGTTGGCTGAACACATTCTATAAATTAACAGTATTTTAAATCAACAGTTAAACAGAAGGCTCTCTCGTAACGAATGCTGAAAATGGGACATTGGTGTAAAGTTACTACCAATTGAGTGACCTTGGAAAATCAGTGCTGATATTATAAAATGAGCCGTTCCAAGAGGAAACGAATATCATGGACTCTGCGTAATGTATCGACCAAGATCAGCCTGCGCAGTCGTTGTTGTTACACAATCATTTAAATTGTGTGTCTATCTTGTCAGAGTTTTAGTAACAAGTTCATGTCTGGTAATGAAACAGAACTAATTTGTCAAGCATGTTAGGCATATATAATGCTCTTGTGGTATCAGAGATAATAATTGACATGAATTATTCAACAGTATACCTCGTGGGAAAACACACCCATTAACAGTAGAATATGAATTAGACCATAGGTAAAAAACACCTAATCATGTTAAGCGAAGATAACGATCTGTCCGTGTATTTATGCAATACAATCCTGATTGACAATATTTGTCAGACATTTCTTGAAACCCTATGTGAATTGTTGGCGAACAGTACAGTCAGGTCAGATTGCATTGGTACACAGGGTGATCTGGAGATTTCAGATTTCTTTTAAATAATTCAGCGCATTACTTATCATGTATGTGTTTCCGTTCAACCGTTTTCTTTGGACATAACAAAAACAAACAAAAAACACTCTTTCTGAATTTTATATTGGAATGAGGCAAGGTGAACATATAGTTCATGTCTTAATTGCATTACATCTAAATCTGGATCGAACCTTAGTCTCCCGCACCTAAGACAGACTTTTGTTTAAATGCCAATTATTCTGCGTACAAATCACATACCTGATTTAATTGTTGAGAACATTATTTTAACCCTTTCCAATAAACAACACATATGCAGCAGACAACTTTGAAAACATATAGGCAAAAATGTTGACAGACTCTATAAATGAAATATTACTTGTTGAATAAATCTGAAACCATTGTGGCAAAATGAGAAAATTCTCATCATGAGCAATATCTCCGATTTGCCACAATAGTTTCAAAGGTCTGTATGTGGGAAAGCGTTAAATATATATGGAGTGTGTGTTCGTAATTGTGCATTTTTCAAGAGGATTTACATGCTTTCGACCATGAGAAAATAATTATCAAAATATACAAGGAATATCTCAACAGTGTTGGTTCAGATCAGAACATTTAATCCGTCATATAAATAATCTTCACAATGTGACAGAAGCTTCAAACACGTTTGAGTAATTAGTATGTTAACACTGTAGATACTGGATGCATAGGCCAACCTATACCTTTTCCCACGGACGGGATATATAGATGTTCTAGATTGTTTGCATACATCTATTTTTTTCTTTTTATTTGTTTTGCCATTAGTCTGCTTTTTGACTTTGTTAAAACTTAAGTGATATATGTATGTGGTATGTTGGGCAACTTGCCCTTTTTCCTGAATAAAATATATCTAACAATGTCTTAGCTGCGTATTTGGCGTATGAGCGAACAGTGAAGATCCAGATTGGACTGCACGACTATGCAGGATGATCATGATCCACATTGGTCGCAAATGACCCATTGGAATGGATTTCCTGTATCACCGCCCATATATATGTACGTGTGTATGTAGATAATTGGATTGTTAGCGGTACACTGCAAAAACAAACCAACCTAAGCACAGTTTATTGCACGTGTGGAAAAGGAACTTCCTGCGATTGCATGCTAAATGATCCAAATTGACACTGATTTACAGAAGTTTCCCGACACTTTGTATAACTTATTGGTATTCTGTGTACCTTTGTATTTCGCTTTTAGTACTGGTTGCAATTAAAATATTGTTTGTATTGTACTGAATTGTATTGTCTTAAAGTCTAGAACCAGATTAGACTGCTCGGATACGCTGGTTGATCTGACGCTACACTGGTCACACATTCCTTACTGTTGGTTTTCACAGAGCGCCACTCCTATGGATAAACTTAAATTGTTCGGACGGAATGAAGGCTCCTTGGTGTGAGATTGTATTGTGTGTATGGGTGATTGTAACATTAAAAACTGATCAAAACGTAGTTGTTCATTCCATATCAAAGTAGAGCTACTTCCCATTGGTAAAAACTATTATTTTAGTCTATGGATCCATTGCCAGGAAGTGTTTGGATCTATTACCGGAAAGCGTTCGAATCTATTGCCGGAAAGCATTTGGATCCATAACCGGAAAAGGCGTTTCGGTAAACTGACCTCTGTATACTACCAAAGGATTGGTAAACAGCAGAACCGAAAACTTGTCCCATTTTTGGAAAGTGGTGCATAGGAATAAAGGAGGATGTCATATTTCAGTTACTCCAAACATGATGTTACTATACAAGAGACATGAACTGGAGCATTGTCACGCATCAGTTGAACAAGGTGAGCTCTAAGAGGCCATCATTACATTCTTGTTGTTATATGTATAACACTTATTTATGAATTGTTGTTTTGCTTTACTTGTTGAATATACACAAAACAAAAACAACAAAAGACCGGTAACGCCACTCATCTTAACCAGTCATCATGGTTTTTTTTTGTTTCGTTTTTTTTTTGGGTGGGGGGGGGGGGGGGGGGGGGGATACTTTCTCTAAATAAAATAAAACAAACTAATTCTATTGCAAATCTATTTAAGATAAGTGAAACTATTTTAATGACATAGAATACAAAAACAAACACAACTTACTTACGTAGACATACAAACCTCATATTTTAAAACCTGGATGTCTGAAATTGGATCCCTTCTCGAGATAATTACAGTAGTGGTATTTGACTTGCTCCACGTAAGACACACGTTATAGCACGAGAAGCTATCTTCAGAACGTACAATGAGTGATCCATTTAGACTTTTGTTTACACAAATCAAACTTGTAGAAAAAAAAAAAATGATTTATCAAACATCCACATTTTCCTTACATACATGACAAATATTTGAAAAAAATTGGTTGAAAAATTGAGATGAAAAATAAAATTTAAAACGGAACAAATGACAGAACAACAAAGTTATCGTAATATTAAATAGAAATATATGCCTAAACGTCCTATATAGAAAACGAAATGTAAAGAACATATATTCATAATTCGAATATTCGTTTTACTTATTCGAATATATTCGAATATCCGTTTTTCGAATCAAAAGTCGGTATCCGATTTCAGGTTGAGCCGAATACTGGTACTTTTCCATGTCCTTTTTCAAATAATGGCGATTTTCCAAGTATAAGTAAGAGCTATTGACTACGTATATATTGCATGTTTTCAACTGTACTTACACTCTTTTTCTTTCTCAACAGATATATTTGAATTTCAAATTGATGTAAATCAAGAAAAAAATTATCCCCTGGCAACGATTAACCAAATCGCAACGTTTTCTGAGCCGTATATTCAATCAGGTGTCGCTTCTTTAACGAATTTAATATTAGCCGAATCAGATAATTAACAAAAAAATTATTCATACAAAAAAAAAAAAAAGGGAGTTGGGTGATATTTCGTTGTTGTTTTTTTACCAATTTCGTCCAGTCAATGTAACCGCGTGTTAGAAAAAATGGCCGACGATTCAATTTGTTCGCTGATATGAATTCGATTTTAAAAAAGAAAGCTTCATACTTTTGAGACGTAATGCAATGTTAAATATGGTTAATTCAATTGTTGCAATAGCTGTTTATGATGTAAACATCGACTATGTTTTTGTTAAGCTGAGAGAGCTTTATGGAACTTGACTTTCACTTTCGTAATCATATGCAGACTGTCACCGTTTATACACTTTATACATGTGTGTTGATTAAAAAATATCGAACACATCGATCGTCAAGGTGATGTCTGTTTACACACGATAAGAACTCGGGTAAATGTACGCGTGAAAATTATCGTATTTATAATTCATATGTAATTGATACTTACGGTTTGACATACGTTGTAAAAACACAACAAACGACACATACACACTCTTTATCACTTCACCCTTAATCATGATTAGCTCCACGCGACCTATTGTCAGAATTTTACTAATAATTTTTTGTCAATATTTTGTTATAACTTAAAAGAAATCGTAAACTGTAAACGAATATTCTTATTCGACTATTCGTCTGTTTTTCGAATATTCGATTATTCGTTCCCATCCCTAATTCATATGTATAAATCAAACACAATTAGAGACCAAAAAAGCAATGCCAGTAGTAGTGAATGAGTTTGTATGTGCGTGAGTGAGTGGTTAATGATTGATTGGGTGAGTACATGTGTAGGGAAATGAAGGTATGCAAAGGTGATTGTTGTGTCTATACGATCCTACGAAATGAGAAATACATAAACGTACTTATATACATTATATTACATCATCGACAATTTGAAGTATTTTCCCAAAAACAACACTGTAAGAGTTTAAAGCATTGTGTAATAATAAGAACTTGCTCATCACGAACAATTTTAACTCCTCCTATTTAAAATGCTTTCAAAATATAACTGCCATTATCCTGCCAAAAGTCGCCTGTAAATATAGTCAATACACCAGTTACTTTCATAAAAATTGTAATCTAGATTAAATACAGTTTTAATAAGTCTATTTTCTTCGATAATAATATCGTATAATCGACAACCATTGTCTATACCCACAGGGCATATAGACACCCAGTGTCCCCAGTGAGTGCTGTCATAGGTGCGAATAGTTGAAGACCCGTATTCAAGAATCGGAACCACACTGTTGTATTAATGTTTTTTAAGTCTTGAAACCAAAGTATTTTGTGCTGTAGACTTTTTACACAATTCCTCCTAAAGCTCCCCCGGCGCCCCTCGAAATCGCCCTACAATGTGTATTATAGCTTTACGCAGGCTTCTAAACAGTTCCAGCAGTCAACGCGTAAATTTATTCAACCGCGGCGATTCACCCAGACGTATGCATAAGAATACCTTAATAATAGAATCAGCCACAATGGAGATATTAAAATTGCAAACAAGCATAGTTATAATCTATTTGAAAATCCTATTTCGTAGGGAAATAAATATTCATGTAATAACAGCATGAATCATTTCTAAAAATGTATTCGGAAATCGGCCATATAGATTATTTGTTTATCTGTTGTCATGGACATTCGAATTCTGTTGGATCTAACCATAATTACCGAATTTTGGAGATATTAAGTGTCATCACAGTTGGCCTAGTGGTTACAGAGGGGAAGTCGTATGAAGCATAAAAATAACGCAATGAAATACGCCAGACAATGCGCAATGACGTAAGCTCCATGGCTGAAAACTAAAGATCGTTTGGGCAAAAAAACATTCCAATATTCCGTCTACTGTAAATGCGTCAGAGTTAGTATGTAGGTTGGAAAGGCCTGATCCAGAATCTCGAGCATATGAAATATCTCGGCGATATGTAAACGTCGCTGGAGTGCAATTGTAACAGAGCAAACTTGACATGTTTAATAAAACCTATCATTATAGTAAAATTTAGTACAACTGTGCGCCGATATCTGCCTGCATATCAACGCATTACCGCATTAAAGAAAATGGGGAAAAATTGGCAAACACGGAAGATCCAGACTAGATTGAACAGGAGTTACTTGAAACTTATTTATCTTACATCGTTCCTGGGACAAGTTTTTCGCTTGTATTAATTACGCAAAATGTCTGCTCCTTGAAGACATAATCTGTACGGGTGCTGTTGGGTGGATTTGTCTTTTTTCAGGAACGTGGTACTACATACTGATTTTTCTTACGTCACAATTTTGTTTGTGAGAAAATTAAAACAAGCAATACTTTTATCCATCACCATCAAGTCTTCCTGTGCATTTAACAATCATTGCCATTCTTACTGTCCAGAATCATTAATACCACTGTTTATTTTTCACAGTTTCGTGTATAATAATCATAGTTGCCGTTCGTCTCAAGGCTTTCCGGATGAGACAAAGGTGTCGCGATGGATAGGTGACAATTTAAGTACGCATGTTTGTATTCGATAGAATAACAAGTACGGGTAATGCACTCTTCTTTACACTCATCGACTGTGACGTTGTCTAGAGGGTTTTTGTTAAACCCGTTTATTCGTAGATTTGGATACCTGGTAAACGATGTCCCATATGTCTCACAATCTGTAATAAACACGTGTATGATGTTAAGACTGAATCGATTGGACTTTAACAACATTTTCAACGGTATTTCAGTTTTATCACGGCGGCCTTTTCACCTCTTTGTTTCATGGATTGTTCACACATGTAATCCACACAACCTCCTACCCAGATAACTGAATACCTTCCCACATGGACTATTTAGCCAATCAGTGGAATGAAACTCGCGATCTCCAAATTGAAATCCTCCGCGTTACAAGGCTATCGTGGTTTTAATCAACACATAGAATTAAAGTCTGTGATAACGACACTGAATTAATACACAGAGCAGAACATATATTTCAGCATTAACAGCTCACAAATATACACAAAAAGATGGTTAAGAAAAAAAGTAATTAATTAAATTCTAATTCAGCTTTATATTTAAATATATACATACGATTATTTTGTGTCAATAAAATGGGACTAGCAAAGGCCGCACATAAAAGATGTACGGCTTTTAAACGGAGAGTGTTCTCATCACAAAAGCAATGAGGCAAAATGAAGCAAGGTTACAGAAATAACAAAATTCCATGTTTAATAGTTCAATAAAATTGTAAATACTTGGACGTTGAGCATTATAGTGTGATATAAGTTCCTTTCTTAATGTGTCATATAACGAACAAACTACTACAACATGAAACGCTTCCTCCACATCATTTATATTACATAAGGTACAAACTCAACGATTCCTTTCAATGTGGTCATGACGGCCGGTTTCAATATTTATTTGTGGGATGAGAGCCTAAGTTTTGAGAAAATATTTCTATATTTTGGAAAAAAATAAAATATACAAAATAGCTAGACCGTTCATAGGTTAAATTTAAACTTAAAAGTGAAAGTGACGAATAATAGTTGATATGTTCATGCCATATTTATACACATTCCTTAATCTTTGCTACAGTAGAGGTACTCATAACTTAGTATTTACAGATTCTGAACACAACCAAATGTGGTGAAATCCTGCATGATGCAAGATATACACACACTATATGATGTATCACTATATGGCCTTTGTTCAGCGTAACAGTTTAAATACTCTTTAGTTCCTCTTTTGCAGAGATAACAAAATGTAAGATATGTACAAACAGAACAAACGATTATCAAAGTAGAAACACATGTAGAAAAACAAGAAAAAAAAACCAATGATGTTGATTGTGATTCTGATAATTAATGTAGCAGCAGACATATGGACATAAATATGCACCCAGTTATCTAGCTGCATATTTATGTTCATATTCGAGTCTCAACAATGCAAGTATGTCGAAGAAATGCAGATGAAAGACGGGAGAGGTCTTTTCGAAACTAAAAACCAGATGCAAACCGACTATATTAAAACATATAAAGTAAAATAGTAACCCCATTATAGCAAGTACTTGTAATACATATGTTAAATAAAGTGACATAACTTTATATGAAACAGCAGAGGGGAAAAGAAAACACAACTTTTATAGGTAATGTCGATTTTGTATTTTGCTATAAAAGGGTTGTTTACACGTCATAAACTTATAGCTGAATGTCCTAGCACAAGACATCAACCAATGTGTATATTTACAAATTCGGGATACAGCTTAATACAGCATATACACTCGATATGCCCTCCATACAGCGTAACAGTTTGGTAGCTAAATTACAGCTTCAAATTTATAGAAGATGAAATGTTATAGGTGGATTGGAAACCGTGAGATATCAATCTATTGAATACTGAGGAAACGCCGTTAGCGTCGGATATTTTGAGCCTGGCGTCCCGGGTTCGATCCCCAGTCGCGGTACGGCGATCATGGTGCAGTAGGCCTACCCTCGGGGCAAGGCATATGTTCTAGCCTAGTACTGGTTTGTTGACAAAGGGACATTAATAAGTAAAATGAAAACGGCGTTAACTCCAAATTAAACTGTTGCACTGAACGCAGTGCTGGTATTCCATTTTCTTCGAAGTAATGACCTGAACCCTAAGCAATTGAATCATTTTATGAAACAGAACACCAAAACCTATTGGAATGTGTGAGCCGTTTATTTAATTGGATTTTTAGAAGGATTATTACTAAAAAAGAACAACCATTTTTGAAAAGATAAAATAACCCTAATGTATTGCATTTATTTTTTAAAAAGAACAACAAAACCCCGGAAGTGACGAAAGAACACTAGCGCCTACGCATATCCCCAAACACAAGAAGGAAGGCAGTGCAATATGCGCCACAATCTTCAAATAATGTATGAACAAATGAAAAACATTCCAAACACAACTCGGTAACGACGCGGGCTGTCAATCCAGGGGTTGTGCGTTCGAATCCCGGCTCGGCCAACTTTCTTTCTGACGATTGACAAAACTCATTGCGACATGCGTCATTCGTCTTCCACCAATGGGCTAAGTTTATGCGGAAAAGCAGCCAGTTGCTTGGGAAGATTGTTGTGTGGAGTACTGGTGTGCGAAAACCAGGAAACACATGAGTAGGTGAACTGTCCGTCGTGATATGACTGAGAAATTATTAAAAACGGCGTTAAACCCCAATCAATCAATCAATCAATCAATCCAAACACAACAATAAGTTAATGTAACTTACAATCGACACAGGTCCCTGTTTTGTAGTCATAGCTGTAACCAATCTCACAGATACACGTATCACTCCAGCATACCATATTCGAGCCAGCACATGGGTCCCCGGGATTACACAGATGTCCATATGGAACTACAAGTTTGCCGACATAAATAAATAGAGGATAATCAACTGCATTCGTGTGATATTAATATTATGTCACGGGAATAGAATATCAGGTCTTAAAATGATATCGAAAAATGAATAGATGACGTCCAATTTAAATGTCACAGTTTTGTTATCACACATGTGCAATTTATTATTCTTTAAATTAAACGTGTACACCTTTCTACTGAGCTTTAATTAGGGTAAAAGAAAGAGTGAGTGAGAAAACATACAAATGAAGATTGAAAGTATTTGAAGTCATTTGAAAATGTTTTTTAATGTGTGTATGCATTTGACGGACTTGTACAATATTCGCTTTTTCATGAACTAAATCCAACCTGTAGGTTGAAGAGACACGTTTTTTCTAAAACAATAGGAACAGGTGGTCTAGTACGGCTACCTACGAGCCAAGGCTCTAAATGGATAAAACGTAGATGAGATATTTGATAAACGAGAGAAAAATATAGAGTCTAGAGTATATAAAACGCAAAATTCTACATAAACTCAAATATTTGATGAATTCTTTAATGAATTGAATATTTCTCTAATTGAATTTGAGAGAGCTTTAATTGATTTTGAGAGGTCTCTAATTCAATTAAAGACGTCTCTAATTAGATTAAATATATCGCGAAATCAAATCAAGTGTAGATTTCTTCAAAAAGAGTAATAGAGAATCATTCTCTAAATCAATCGGACCTCTCTTCAATTAAATTGGAGATGTCTTCTAAACAATGCTTGTCATTTGAGCCGTCTCGCGAGAAAACCAACATTTTGGACTCTGCGTAAAGTATTGACCCGGATCAGCCTAAGCATGCCGCGCTGGCTAACCCGGATCGACACTTTTCGCCTCCTGTGGATTTTCCGTTGCAGGAATAATTACTCTATACCTTTATCCCCCTGATACGGAATGTGTCGGCCTGGATCATTCTGCGCGGACTGCGCAGACTGATGTGGGTCGATACATTACGCAGAGGCCCTAATGTTGGTTTTCTCCCGGAACGGCTCATCTTTGGTTTGATATAAGGATATCTCCCTCATTATGATGTTTCCGCTTCCTACTAACCAATCGTAGTACGTTTAACAGGCGGTATACAAATGGCAAAATAAATAATGTAAAACAAGGTTACTTTTAATTGAAATTATTTGAATGAAAGATACCTTATTTAACAAGCAACAAATCTATATCAATATATATTTGTGTGTGTATACGTGTTGGATTTTCTGCCGGATTGTTTGTAACTTCCTCTATTTTGCATTGCTGCTTCACCAAGCACCAATTTCATCAATTAAATTGGATAATTAATTCATCGTTAGAATTAGAGATATCTTCAAACCAATTACTCATAAGTATGCATTTGTTATAATTGCAGACATCTACAAATCATTTGCTGATCTTACCCAATCGAATTAGAGAGATTGTCAATTGATTTGAACAGCTCTCTTATTAATTAGTGAGAGCAAAAAATGAATTATTATTGAGAGCAAAACATACATAGAGAGCTTTTCAAATAAAAAAAAATAGCTCTTGAATTATTTTGATGAGCTCTTCAATTTATCCACGTCAGGTGCGATGATCGCGAGTTTGCTCCCGGGCCGGGTCATTCCAACAACTTTCAAAATGGTCAAAACGGTGGCCCTTCTTGGCACTCAGTATTGTGGGGTAAGCATTATGACTGACTTGCTTGTGTCAGGATCAATGGAGCAGAAGAACTGGTAACTTACCCATGTAACGCCGTGATATAACTGAACAATTGATGAAAGAGCCATCAAAATAATCAATAACTATTTAAAAAGCTCTGCAAATATTTGCGTTTAGGTAGATTTTGCGTTCGATAAGAGTATCAACGAGAGTTTTTCTGAAATTTGGTATCACTCTGACAAACACATATTCTGACAATGTTTTATAATGCTCAAGCAAAGATTTGTGCATCTAAAGAGTGTTCAATTGGAGTTTTCTTAAATTTGGCTTAGTCACCTAGTTTTTGACTAGCCATGACCCATTGTTTTAACAAGTATAGATATCATCAATACAACAATTTTTACAGTTTCTACATACTGAATTTAAAAATGCGGCCTTTAAAGTGTCCTTATATTTTACTATTAAATCCAGTCAAACACTGGGTCTCTAGAGTGTTAATACTATTTTTCTTGAATTTGACCTTGTGATCTTCTGTTTTAATCTGAAGGCCCTTTTGTCGGATTTAGCCTATACATCACCAAGACAAACATTGTGTCTCACTTTAAAGAAGCTGAAGTTAAACATTGTCGCGTCCATAATTGTTTTACTTTAATAGAGAATAGTGACCTAATATTTGACAAGACATGGCCCGTATTCGAACGAAGCCTATATGTTAACAACATGAATACACTGGAAATGTTTCATGGACATTGATTGAAAACTGTCGCCTCTCGATTTTTAACAAGCAAATTGCCGAAGACCAACGGCATACAAATGGATATCCCAATAGCTCATATTGAGCACTTCGTGCCCAGGTGAGCTAATGAGTTGAACGATGTTTACGAGAAAAAATACTTGAAAATATACTGATAAGACCAAGTATTTCATGTATAGGAATATTATAAATGTCTGCAATGCTTTAATGGAAATGTTAATATGAAACGTTCTTTCATTATAGGTAATATCTCAGATGTTCGGATGAACTGTTTCCAACATGAGGAGGCATCTACAGAATACGACTTTGGCAAACATTTTGCATTTTGCTACACTTTTCAACTATATTCATTTATTGTACTGTAACGTGTATTGGGTCCTTCACGGGGAAACTAATCAACAAACGTCGCTATAACAGACAGGCTGTAGAAGTGGTATTTGTACCGTTACCCCATTCTCGTTACCTTTCTCCATCTTTACTCTTGACTTAGACCCGAAGTCACACAGCTGCGCATCAGCAGTACACCAGAGTGGAGCCTATGTAACATTCCCTGGTAATAATCGGGTTCCGGGGATGATGGTGATGTCACCCCAAAATCCCACCGCTGCCACCATTTGTAACGTGTACCGGGTTCTGCATGGAGTTAAGCCACCGCGGGTCACCAATCTAGGCACTTACCGCGATGTATATTGCATAACTCTGTGAAAAAGCCGACTAATCTACCAACGTCGCCATAAAAGCCGGCTTCTACAGCATGGCTGTAGAAGTGGTATTTGTACCTATACCCCATTCCCGTTCCAGTACTTCCATTTATATGGTACCCCTCGCAGGTGTAGTGGAAAGGCCTCTGCCGGAGGTTCAATCCACGGTCGGGTCATACCTAAGACTTGTAAAAATTGTCAATATGGCTCATCATCCTTGGTTCTCAGAATTGCTGGGTTAGAATTAAGATTGTTTCGCTGGTGTCAGGATCAATGTATCAGTAGTACTGATAACTTACTCAGGACACACCGTGAACTAACTGAAACATTGTTAAAAGCGGCGTAAAACACAATGCAAACAATTCCATTAATAGAGATTTAACTGCTATTTTTTTATAAATATTTTCAAAGTCGTTATATGTGGAGACATATACTTACCGGTTTCCAAAAGATAGTACTGCATTCCAGTCTGTCCCCTGAGAATGTCTGTGGCGTTGTAAACAGATCTGCATCCAACACATTGTCCAGTACTTATATCGTAAAATACACTCCTACAGGCCTTATTGGTGCTACATTTCATCAAACACCGACCTATTCCCGTCTTTTCAGATACTGTATATACAAGAAGAACGGCGTCTCCAAAACAAACATTATTGTCCAAAGATCTATTTCTTGAAAAAAGTTCAAATTTACATTTTCCCAATTCCACGCAATAAATAAACATAATGAGAGTAACCAGACGTTTCACCATTTTAATTTCTGACATGCTGAATTTCTTTTTGTTATACTTGCATATATATATATCACTTGCACCTTTCCTTTGACAAAGTATTGTCAATACGACAATTAACAGTTTTCTGTCACAATGGTCTGATGTATGAGACACAAATATGTATTTTACATAAAAAAAAAGTTAAGCCTCTTTCATACAAGAAAAACTAACATTCACTGACGTAGGACCTTCCCGTTTAACCTGGATATCATATTTACATATACAGACACATCGATACTGACCTAAGTCACACGCACCGCCTTTGAAAATGAAAAAAAATGATTAGAAAACAATACACTTGTAACTGTTGAATAATTCATCGCAATTCTAAAATGTTGAAGATGAACATAACGATACGCACAAAGCCAATCAACCTCACTAATGAGCTTTTACCAAGTTGTTTTCCTTTAAAAAGAGCTAATTGGATTATGTGATTATCCCATCTAAAACACCAATGTTAACCAGTTTGTATAGCTGTCAGTAGCTGTTCCTGATTGCTATTACTTAAAATTGTTATTCTCTAAATGATCACGGATCCCTCACGATCTGCTAAAGGTATTTGACGTTCAAACTGCAGTTTCAAACAAAATCATTTTGATGGAAAGTCGCTGCTGTAAGTATAGAAGAGGTAACCTGAAAAACAGTTCTTCGAATCATTACATTATTTATCAATTCAATTAGAGCGACTCTAAGTAGCTTTAAGTATGCCGTTTTATAATAATTGACTGACAATATAATTATCATATCAGGGATACGTGTGTTTGAAATATTCCAGTTAAAGGACATGTGTCAAATGTGTTGATTGACCTTGAACCACCACCATATATGAAACATTTGCAATTCAATTCGTTTATTAATCCAATCCACATATAGCTGATATGCTGCAGACGGCTTTGTAAACATACATGCACACATCTACATAAAAAGAAGTATAATGACTGAATAAAGTTGAAAACATTGTGTCAAGGGTCATCTGCTGAAGATGCGTCGAAATGTGTCTGCAAGTTGGAAATCTTAATATATGTTTGTGAAACACTTATGTTACCGGTTTGTTACGTTTTGTTGTAGTTTTAAGAGAACAATGTCAAATGTTCATGTCTTGATCACAAGTGCAAAAATTCTTGTATTACTAGAGACGTTTTGTGCTACAATCAGACCAATAGACAGTCTAATTTCTAAATTTCACAAATTTTCGCTTGCAGAGAGGGTAAGCTAAATATTCTTTCTTTTTTATATCTAGTTTCTCGTTAAAGTCTCTATTCAAATTTGGATGAAAATAAAGCAAAAACTTTTATTTTAATATTTTGTTTCTGCATCGTTCGGTTTCCCGACAAACTTAACTTAGAATTGAGATAAAGTGCTTTCAAACATTCGAATGCATTATTCAAATATGCCATTTACAGAGCGACAAATGTCAATGGTATACTTACTTAATGACCTATTTGTCAAACTCTGTTCCCTAAATAAAGAGAAAAACTGTTAACTACTTTATTACTTTTCAGTAACCCACCAACACACACATTTGAAACAGACAACTCTTGAAAACGTTGTGACACAAAACTAAATTGATCATGATGAGTAATTTCTTCTTTTACCTCAATGTTTTAAAATCTCTGCAATACATATATGCTTTCACTTATAAATAGTATCCTTTTTCCGAATGTGTTTAACGATTTATTTTTAAATTACTGTATCATATATAATATATTGTAAAGTACCACAGAAAGCATCAGAATGAAACAGGAAAACAAAACACAAATTGAAACACAGTATGTGACTTTCATCTGTGATGATGGAGTGTTTGAATTAATTCGTGTTTGTCTACATTTTAGCTATTTTGCATTCGTGCGTATTTTGAAGCATATTTTAACCAGTAATTATATATTCATGTTAGGGTTTACGTCTTTTTTATCTCATTATTTATTTAAAGAACAGCATTCTTTCCATTGATAAGATTCATTTCTGTAAGAAGTCATTTATGTTATAACGTTTTCTTTTCTTGTTAAGCGGAATGTTCGTTTTGTTTCAGTTCGTACATGTATCAATGTGACATTCTAGCCCGGTTTAATACCATTGGTCTTGACACAGAGTAGTGCCATGGAGCCTACCCTCTCATGTTAATGAACAGTGTGTGTGTGTGTGTGTCGAACATGGACATTCTATAGTTGCCGATGTCACAAAACAATCTTTGAAACAGAATTCACCAATGGTCAAGCATACGACTTTGTAGTATCATACGCACTTTGTTAGGTATTGAATCAAACACCAAAGTTCTCGAGTTCGAATCCCGTGATGAGCGAGTTCGGCCTTTGCGATTTTTTCTACACAAACGGCCCGAGTACTGGTTAAGTATCCAAGAAGCACACATCGATCGTGATTAATATAAGCTTAAAGCTTTTTTCGCAATCGATGTAAAATAAATTAGTTTAAACTAAACATACAACTAGAAAATCCTCTCAATACTTTATTTGTACCCTTTCTATATCTTCTGAGAATTCAGTACCCAAAGTTTCAGTCCCATGCAAAATAATAGATTTAACCATAGCATCACACAATTTAAAGTATGTAAAATGAGGAAAATTACAAAAGTATCTCTGAAAATATCTAATTGTGAAAACCGACTTTTTAGTTTGAGATACCAGCCCTAGTATTGCTCGTCCCCAGGATAATTTCGGAGAAAAAGGTATTCCAATATATTTATATACTGAAGTTACATAACTGCTAGATCAGTATACGTCCACTTCTCATAATTATGAAGCGATCTCTCATTTATAATACATTTATTTCTGTTCTACTATTGAATATATGCCTACCATTTTAGCTACAACTGTAGATTGATTGCTGTATCAGCATAGTATCCAACGTCATCTTCAAACTGTATACATAATAAATCAGGAATTTAGCCAGTTACAAAAATATCACTGTGCCCCTTCTCTGTTACAACATGATTAAAGTGCAGCCATATTTACAAAAGCCTGTATGGAACGAAACACCATTATTAACATATCTTGATAAATCAACACAAAAAGGTCATAGGATGATAGAAAGCAGTATTTATTAAACTAACTAGGGACATTATCTCATCCACAAACATAGAACCCTAACAAGAAGTTATGGCTGTTACCAGTGACGTGACGGGTTAACCGGGGACAAGAAGATCCCGTATCCCATCCCCAATGTGGCTAGCTGATGTGTGCATTACGATGGTTTTCTTATGTGAACTCTGATTCACGGGCCGAAGTTTCCCGCAAGATATTCTCTGCAAAAGATGCAGGTTCACTAAGGCAATATAACCTTTTTGTTAAAGAAGATGAATAAACGTATGGTGACTGCTTTCTGACATCTCGTTTAGCCGTACTAGCAGGGCAAACACACGCACGATTGACGAAATGACACGCACACTCAGTACAAAACTTGCCATTCTGCCATGTTGACACGTTGCTACCTACGTCAACATGATAATCACGACGAATTCAGCACTTGTGCTCTTGCCTGTATGTCTGGTGTTTGGCGCGTTGGTGCCCGCTGTTTGGATACCAACACGAGAAATTCACAAACATGTAACAGAACTATGGTTTTTATCATTCATTTTTAGCAATAATTTATTTCATTTCTTGTGTACCCCCTGGAAATAGATTTGGGAATTTGTCCGATATATAAGTTGTTTTCAGATTTAATGTTCGTATTTAGCTACCCAGATCGCACTGAACCAACTATTGACACATTAAGCTGAATCTTAACAATAGACAAACAATCTGCTATTATCGAATGCATTGGCTAGAGTCAGTTATTACAGTTCATACGTCAAGGTTTCGTAAACAAAGTTATGATCAGTTAATGGAAACATGACAGATGGACAGACAACGAAGAAGTGCTCCAAAATTGTCACCCTTTTATGGAGGCAGACCACACACAAATAGTGATGAAAACGAATTCTGGGAGGAATTATTCTTCAAAGTGGATGGAAATATTTGAATGTCAAAGTTAGCAATAGTGGAAAATTTAAACCTCTTCAGCTTGGTATGCTACTTTGCAGAAATCGGACTTCAACAACAGTTCTTCGGGTTATCAACTGAAAATATTGTATACAAAACCGGACAATATCAGAATCTTCGTGACAGGAATCGGCAGAATATGTACATGACACTAGCTAATGCAGAACAATACAGTTTGTTATTATACATATACATACAGTTATTAGTATACATACACATATATTTGTTATTAAACATACACATACATTGTAATTATACGTAGCATGTATGGTCGAGCAGCAGAAAATAATCCGTATATGTAGAGTGTTCTGGTAATCACAATAGTTTGAACTGATGACACTTAGACTAGGAATGATTAAACACTAGTAGTGTTGTCTGTATGTGTCGCTTTCACCCCTTCTGTTCTTGCTTTCAATGTCTCTTTTTAACCATAGATCTGTGCAAGGTTTGGCCTTAAACAAGTAAGGTTTAACTATTTGGCTTGTCACTGTGGTTTACTTTGTATTACCGCCCATGCACAATCCATCGTTTTATTTGTCAAATATGTGTTATGGACTGTTAATTGTCTCTTATTATACAATTACAAACGATTAATCCATTCTTCTATAGGACTCAGGACGCAAGGTGTAGCGTTATATTTTGCATAATGCTGCTCTAAATTGCAAGGCATTGGAATTAAATTTGCACCATGGTATGTGGTCCACTTCTGTTGGAATGATTGGTTCTCTATTATGTCAGAGGTAACCAGAGCAGGGGTCATGCCCACTGTTTCTGTTATTATAAGAAGTTGATTCACAATTGGCACATACCATGTGTACATGATAGAATATATACATGGCACTAAGGGAACATTGAAGTTACCTTTACTTTTAGATCTAGTGTCGAAGTATTTCTCCATTGTTCAAACCTGTTGGATAATTCCAGTAGAGTTTTTGAGTCTTTCATCTTGTTGACATTTGTATTGGTTTAAAGGCTGAATGTGTGTATCAAAGAAGCAGTTTGTTCAAGAAGTGCAATGGCCCCATTCAAAGACGAACATTTGTCTTATAAGTATGGCCAGTGGGCGATTTATATCAAAAACTATAGTAACTATTGTTTGAACAGATTTCGCGACTACGGTCAGAACTACGAGCTGCAGTGGTTGCTGTATGTCCTCTGGAAACACGATGGCCGTTTCAGGTAAAACCTGGAAATGTTTAAGTTTGTAAATTTACTCTTAGGCGATTTTAAACACATCAGCCCTGTAATTTGCCACTTAAGGCTATTACTGTCTGCTTTTAAACAGCATGCTTACTATTTCTTCCTGTTGTCTCGCAAATCCTATGGCAATATAAGTATTGCCATGGCAGTTAATTGTCCGTTCGATCGGGTACATTTGCAATGCGGCTTCCGGTACTACACTGTGGTTGATGAAAGAACTCGCCAAGATTTTGGTCATTAGATTTAACATTTCTCTGTCCACCACATCTCAACCAAATTAATGTCTCATCATTGATTGATTTAATAAAAAGGAAGGAAAGAAATGTTCTTTTGTCAATGTTGTGTTGTGTTTGAGAGCTTTGATGTGGTCCTAGTTGTAACAATCATGTAACTGTCAGTGTACAGTTTTAGATGATGGCATTGCAATCATCGTGTGTTTTCGCCCAAACTCTAAGTGAATGGTATGCTAGTATTCAGACTCAGTATGCATGCATATACCGCACTAGTGCTGACATTTGTTAAAATGTTTAACACTTTTCAATAATCAATTTACAGAGGACCATAGACATATATTATAATATTTCAGAATTTATCAGAAAATAGTTGTTAGCAATGAAAGCAAAGTTATTTCCTACAATGGACACATATTTTCACAAGAGATAGACCTACAAATGCATCCAATGCCAGCGTACGACATGTTGTGGGATACCCCTCGAAGTTTTGGATTCAAATGTCCCATTTTAATTAATGTTATAAATGAATTGAATTATACATGTGTTGTAATACGTCACTAACAGGAGCGCCGGTCCCATAGTTTAAGTTAATTTATTATAATACGCATATCGTATGGCCGTATGGCCGGTGGTCCAGGACTGAAAGGCTTTCCACATACATACCAGTTCCATGACTGACAATAAACAAGACTTGTTTAAAGTGACTTTCTCGTTACACAATGTGACCGCCTTGGTGGTGTGGTGGTAAAACGTCCTCATCTGGTGCGGGAGGTCGCGGGTTCGATCCCCGGCCGGGTCATTCCATATACTTCGAAATGGTATTACTGGCTGCCCTGCTTGGCGCTCAGGGTTGCGGGGTTAGCATTACGACAGACTATCTTGTGTCAGATTGAGTCGGCCAGTAGTACTTGTAATCTAACCAAGAAAAGCCGTGATATAAATGAAAAACTGCTGGAAGCGGTGTTTAACAACAAATACTCAATCAATCAACCCTTACACAAGAGTGCAGCTGTGTGTTGCTTGACAGTTTACTTGCTCGAGTCATAAAATAATTGGTCATTATTTCACGATTGCACATTGTTCTTATTTTCACAGCTATCCTCCAGAAGAGTATAGAATGATCCATTGACTAATCAAAATGGCCTGGACTGTAAGCACCAATCGTGCTAAATAAATTATACATACATTCTCATTCTAAATAAGCAAAGTAATTTAATAACTGATTGACTGAAACGTACTTATGGTAAAGTCAGTCAGAAGTAACTCTGGATATTCTTCAGTTTGAAAATTAGAATGGAGAGACCCCATGCTGTAGAGAAGCTTTAGCCGATCTGGATATTCTCTTACTTTGTGTCTCATTCGGATTCAACCTTCACTCAACATGTGCAGATATAACATACTGGATGCAGTGATTGTCAACCCTTTTCCCGTTCATTTCCTGTATCCGACATCGTCATCCAAGATCATTAACAATATATCACATATTGATAGACTAGTTACATTAAACTTGTTATCAAAATTAATATTTTTAGAAGCAAACAATATAATCCAAGATCAGACTCCACAAAGGTGCAGACTAACATTAGTTTGCATTGATCACCAGGGTAGTTTCAAGTCGAAAACAGTTGCATATAGCGTGATAACTTTTAAGAGTGATACCCGTCTTCGATCCTCGACCGCACCATATCAAAGACTTCACGATTTCAGCGATAGAATTTCAAACTGAACAACACGTGTCAAGAATAATTCACTGATCATTTTCAAGAGGAATGTGGTGACATAATTATATTATTGAGAGCAGTTTTAATATAGACGATATTTCATTAGTGTTTATTTATCAAATATGATAAATAAACACGAATGAGATATTCTCTTAATCACATAAAGTGATTTATGAGGCGTATTTCGAAAAAAATGTAGATGAAATTTGCCGGTTTCGTCTCCAAAGTGACAGAGATAAAAACATTTTATGAAACCTGTGCAGTCAAATCGCATATTAACCATTCCTTATTCAATTCTTCCAAGCACATAACACAGTGAAATACAGAAATATCTATTAAACCCTCGTATTGATACTAAATTCGGATAGTGAGAAGTTAACTGTTCGAAGGCTTGCTAGAACTGACCAAAACCCGTCAAACCGGTCTTATATACTCAGCCATCGCACGGCGATCACGTGCACACATCTCCGATATGTGTATTCGTATATGCTAAGACAAACGTTCTCCACTATACTGCGTACCGATGAGAACTTTGAATTTCAGTAAATTAGGCGTTCCACGAGAAAACCAACATTATGGCCTCTGCGTAATGTATCGAACCAGATCAGTCTGCGTAGTCCGCGCACACTGATCCGGGCCGACACATTATATCTCAAGGGGATATAGTTATAGAGTAATGATTCCTGAAACAGAAAATCTACAGGAGGCGAAAAGTGTCTATCCGGGTCGATACTTTACGCAGAGTCCAAAATGTTGGTTTTGTCGCGGGACGGCTCATATTATGATTAGCATCGTACCAATGTTATTCAAGAGAATGTCGCTAAGATATGACATAAGTAATTGTTTTCTTATATGGAAATTTGCATTTTGCATTTACAATTAAAATGCCCATTTCAACTCTTATTTGGAATTTTCATTTGGCTTTTACAATTAAAATGCCCTTTTTAGCTCACCTGTCACGTAGTGTCAATGTGAGCTTTTGTGATCGCCCTTCGTCCGTCGTCCGTCGTCTGTCCACAGTTTTCTGTCATTTATTATCCGATATTTACTAAACTTATTCAGTAGCTAGATATACATGAGAGCTCGGTTCCTTTCGAAAATTGGCAAAATTGTTATAATTGACCTTGTGAACACGATAACAACTTATTTTTTTTGTCACATGTTCTTTACATTGGCAATATTGACACAATGTTGGATGATGCAGATATTGAAAACAGAAATTCTACCTTTACATTCGCTCCTGGAGAATGTCAACTACCTCTCAGTATTTTTCAAGATAAAGATTCAGAATGTTCCTTAAGTGACCCACTATCACATTCCTTCAAAGCCATGTTCACTGATCGAAAAACATGGCCACCACGGAGCGAGGCTATTTTGCTTTATATGGCTTGAGTGAAAACTTAAAAAATCTTCTCTTCGATTCCCGGTAGCTCAGTCGGTAACGAAGCAGGCTGTTAATCCAGGGCTTGTGAGTTCAAATCCCGGCTCGGCCAATTTTCTTTCCGACGTTTGACAAAAGTCAATGCGACATGCGTCATTCGTCTTCCACCAATGGGCTAGGTCTATGTGAAAAGGCAGCCAGTTGCTTGGGAAGACTGTTGTGTGGAGTACTGGTGTGGGAAAACCAGGAAACACATGAGTAGGTGAACTGGCCGCCGTGGATATGACTGAGAACATGTTAAAAACGGCGTTAAACCCCAGTCAATCAACAATCAATCCTCCGAAAGTGTTTGGCCGATTTTCAAATAATTTTGTAGAAATATTCCTAGGGTGACCCTCAGATTCCTTCAAGCCATGTTGATTGGTCGAAAACTATGGCCGCCAGGGGGCGGGGCTTATATGGCTAAAGTGAAAAAAAAAAAAAAAACAGGTTATCGATCCAGGGCCATCATGGCCCTCTTGTTTAATCAACAAATTATTGTGGTTTTTCATTTATGTCATACTAGTTCAACCGCCCCTGAGTCATGTGTCCTCTACTTTGATAACAAAACTGTACAAACAAAAATATGCACCCATAATCGTTTCATACTCCAACTTGACATGCAAACTAGTCAGGACAATAACAATGGTGAAGGATCTGTATGGTTTTGGATTGCCAATCTTTATAATAATCCGGTGTAACGAACCGCAACTGTACTTTTAACTATTTATATTAAAACAATCGTCGTGGATCAGTACACTTGTCCAATTACATCAATGCTGTTTTCTTTTCAACTCTGACCCGTTTCCAGACGAAAATCTTATTTGCTGTTGATAAACTGAACTAAATAAAGCATCTGTTAACAGTAAAGCTGGCACAAGTAAATAGGGGAAATAAAACATTGCGAGAGTCAATCGTTCCTGGAAGTTTCGAGGCCCAAGAAAATCCTGGTCTGAAAAATCCTCGTAAAAGAGATGGACGAATATAGGCAACATGGATGTTATCACGTGACTGGAATAAAGGATCATAGGAAATCGTATCCACCGGTATTTGGAAACACCTGCAATGTAAAATACAAAATAAATCAAATGCGCTGCTGACAAACATCTATGTAAAATTGTAGTTGTGATAAATTGAAATGATTAATTGCCTGTGTATCCATGGTATCTGTTCAAAACCTTCCCTGCTAACATAGATACAATTATCAATCATATTCAGATGATGCAACGGTTGTTGCAGCAAGTATCTACTTTTGATTTTCCTGCAGTAGAGCTTACATTTGCATTTCCCCGTTAATTGGGTTTTCTTGTAGGATTTACGAGTTAATAAACTTGTTGGCTGATAGGTATCCACCCTCTTTAACCCTTTCCAACATACAACAAATCTGCAGCTGACCAATTTGAAAACATGTATGCAAAGTAATGACAAATATCTATAGATTAAGATATAATTACTGTAAAAAGTTGAAAACATTGTGAATAAATTAGAAATTGCCCGCTTTGCGCAATTGTCTCATTTTGTCATAATGTTTTAATAAGTCGTCTGCTGCAGATGCGTCAGAATGTGTCCCATAGTGGGAAAGGGTTAACAATTTAAACCTGATGGAAATCATACACTGTTCTCAACATGTGTATAATTTGCGCCAACAGCGATGTCGATTTAATTCAGGAGGTTCGAATTTGCATATTTTGTTCAGATGTTAAGTGGTATAGAAGTTTTACTTTTCAGCGAACGGGACGTAAGTGCCTGATCAATATCGTGTGTGTCATGATTTGTTACTCCCCTTGAATATAAATGAGTTTAAAGTCTAGTTCAGGGACATATGGGCCGTCCCAAGAGAAAACCAACATTATAGACTCTGCGTAATGTATCGACCCAGATCAGCATGCGCAGTCCGCGAAGGCTAATCCGGACCGACACATTCCGTATCAGGGGTATGTAGGTATAGATTCCTGAAACAGAAAATCCACAGGAGGCGAAAAGTGTCTGTCCGGGTTAGCCTGCGCGGCATGCTTAGGCTGATCCGAGTCGATACTTAACGCAGAGTTTACAATGTTGATTTGTCGTGGAACGGCTCATATAGATGTTCCAGTCCGTCCGTCACAAAATCAAGTGTAGCACACACACATGGTCAAAACTATTTATATGGAACGGCTCATATGACACTTAAGAGGATGAAACCCGGAAATGAGGACCTGTTTGAAACACTTACAAATACATAGACTGAAATTGGGCAGTTAATAATTTATTAATGCCATACAGACCTATTCTACACAGAAATACAAACATCTAAAACAGAATCGTCGGCTGTATATAAAACACAAACTTATGTCGCAGGCCACGTTAATTTACAACATTTCATTTGTCACCCCGCTACCGGTTTCAGAGTTATATAATATAGGATTACTTTCAGCCCGTGTGCCAGTCTGAACTCCTTTCAGTGTCAATGGCAACATTGAGGTTTTTTGCAAACAACACATTATCAGGTGGGTCAGCTCGTAACGAGCAGTCTCACCTGAAATCAGCAGTTTTTGTCTTTTAGCCAAAACATTCCAATGCTTGTATTACTTAAAAAATGGAGTCGTCCGTTATTTAACATGAACGAGACTACTAAAGGGAAATCTGCGCTGAAAAAGTTAAAACTGGTTTATAAATGAGCCATCCCGCGAGAAAACCTACATTATGGCCTCTGCGTAATGTATCGACCCAGATCAGCCTGCGCAGTCCGTCTCAGGGGGATAGAGGTGTAGAGTAATGATTCCTTAAACATAAAATCCACAGGAGGCGAAAAGTGTCTATCCAGGTAAGCCTGCGCGACATGCTTAGGCTGATCCGGGTCGATACTTTACGCAGAGTCCACAATGTTGGTTTTCTCAAAATGCCACCAAAATGCAGCTGCGGCGATAGATATCTGCGTAATGTATCGACCAGATCAGCCTGCGCTGTCCGCGCAGACTGATCCGGCCGACACATTCCGTCTTAGGGGGGATAGATGTATAGAGTAGCTATTCCTGAAACAGAAAATCCACAGGAGGCGAAAAGCGTCTATCCAGGTAAGCCTGCGCGACATGCTTAGGCTGATCCGGGTCGATACTTTACGCAGAGTCCACAATGTTGGTTTGCTCGCGGGACGGCTCAAATGCGGTAACTCAAGATCTTGTATGTCAGATATTGGTAAGGACATTAACGAACTCTTTCAAAGCAAAAATAAGGGGAAACAAATACCACCGTTCCCTTTCTTATTATACCCTATGCCTTTGTATCTGTGTGACTGTATATTATTATATGTAAAATAGAGCCTTTGCTATTTACTTTTGTAAATGTAAGCAAATATACGCATCAAGTTGTAAGAAATGTCCAACTACAGCAAGTGGCTATTTTGCGATGATTTTGTCGTTACAAACGTAGGGAGCAACACCATGCACAACGTCATAACTAGTGAATAGAGTTGAAAACATTGTAGTCAAAGGATAAATTGTTAATTATTAGAAACTTCTAATTTTGTAAAAATGTTTTCAAAATTCGTCTGCTGCAGAGGTTTCGTAAAGTGTCTGTTTGTGGGAAAGAGTTTATTTCCCCTAATAATGTTGGTTTAATATGAAGGAAATATTAATTGCCTTTTTATGCCAGTTACACGAATTATTTTAAGCAATTATAAGCCACTATCTACGTTAAAGCGTTAAAACGTATCATACCAGAAAACCGAAATGCAAATATACGTACCAACATTATATTTGACATTAGACAAATGTCAATGCGAGAAGGGTCATTCGTCTTCCAACGAAGGGTTAACAGTCTATGTAGATAAACAGTCAATTGCTTGGAAGGACTGTTGTGTAGATAACTGATGTGAGAAAGGCATGGGTAGGCGATCTTGCGGCCGCGATATGACTATAATGTTTATGAAACGGAGTATAAGCTAAATCAATCAACACTTATACATACCTATCAGATACACGTACGATGCCACGAAAAAGAACGGCAACTGTATGATTAGTTCAGAAAGACACAGTGATATAAACCAATAGGGCCGCCCTCCAACCATCGGGTCTCTGTATGTGTTCACATAATTCTCTACAACATCCAGCAACTGTGAAAACAGAATAAGTGTAGTTAGGAAATGTTAATTTTGTCAAAAGAGTTCATTGTCCGTGACGTTGTAAGAGTCACAGT
>JASEVX010000003.1:5532705-5652705 GCA_031761405.1 Serripes groenlandicus
TAGTTACATGTAGACATCAAATAGAAAGTAAACAATAGACAATAAAAAGAAATTATGAGAAAACGGCATGTTCAAATGCTATATAAGTACAAAGTAGCTGTTTAACAGTAAGTACAATATGTATGTGCTTATGGAGGCTCTTTCATAAGTTTAACCAAAGGGCTTCGATACTATATTTAGGTGATACGGTCACTGTTCCCAAGTAGGATCGTAATAAAAACGAAAAAATTGGTAAACATTAATTCAATTTCAGAATTTCACTACTGTGGGTTACATGCTTTGTTTGTATAATATTTACTTTCCTATTTTTATTGAAAATACGAACATTTATGAAAATCAAATTAAATTAAATTCAAATAGTTAATGTAATGAGGGCTTAAATGTTTATTGTGTATGATATCTAGATATAATAATGAAAGAACAGGGGTAACTTAAATTTAGAAAAAGAAAACACAGCCAAAATAAAAACACACGATACTTTTGTTACCATTTAAAACTTAGATTTTAATTGACGAAAAAGAAAATATCTTACCTCTTTTGGAAAAAGCCATCTTGGGGCGACAATTTGTAAATCAAAAAGCACTGTTATAGGTATGTGTGAAAGGAAATACAGACAAAACAAATAGTCCCGTTTTCTTTCCATTGTATACAACCATTTGAACCTGGACTGAAGGAGGTCACGGTCGCGTTTACAACCTTAAAAGTATCCACTAATCAGAATGACTGTGCACTGATTTGAATATGGACTCACAATTAACAATATATAATTGTGAAATCAAAATAATACATGAGAGGTTCTATGCGAAAACTAGCCTTAACGCAATTATAAAACGTGTAAAAAAAATTGTATGCGCATCCATACTAAGGAAACAAACTGCTTAACAGAAGTGTCTTTAAACCTGCGTTGACAAATTGACAGACAGTGCAGATCAAGATAAGACTGCGCGGATGAACTGGCTGATTTTGATTTACACCGCCGATAAATGCCGTACTGTTGGTTTGAGCAGAGCGCTGTTCGTTTGATTTTAAATCCGTGAGCGGAAGAGATCCTCTTTTATGTTCAAAGTAGATTAAATTGGTCCGCTTGTACTCGTACTATGTGTCAATATCGTGTACACGCAGACGGCAGTGTGTTCAATCAACTTGTAAGTCAGCTAATCCACGTATCATATAACAACAACTTCACCACTCGCACGAATCGCATTAACACATAATGAGCTACCCAAACTGGTTCACTGAAGGCAAGGCTGATATTGTTGATATAATGTGGGATAAATACGCCTCGTTTTTTGACAGTCACGCCACAAGTAAACCGACCTTGCGGACTTTTCGATCATCGAAGATTCAGAGCAGCTGTGCGTCTAAATAAACTGAGCAAGATTTTCCTGTTTGTAATGTTATCATACATGAATTCAAGAAGCCTCTAAAAAACGGTTATATCTAAAGTATGAGTGTTTTTCAAGGAATCCCCTGTGGTCGAGTGGTTAGCGTCGGGGATTTGAAACCGAGCGTTCTGGGTTCGATCCCCGCTCGCGACGGTCATGACCAGTATCCACGGACAAGGCAAAAAAAGCCTAGTACGGGTTTGTCTAAGGGGCTGAAAAGCTGGAAGGAAACCGGTTGCCTGGTAATAACAGTGTGAGGTAGTTAGGAAACACATGTACTTGTCGTATTGATATAACTAAAAACCCGTTAACCCTTTCAGCGCCGAATTGTTTAAAGTAGACCCTTCCATGTTCAAACTCGGACGACTCTATTTTCATGTAATAGAATTTTTGGAATATTTCTATAACTCACAGCTAAACAATGCAGATTTCAGGCCTCACCTGAATCTGTATTGTTTGCAAAAAGCTCAATATTGCCTTTGGCGCTGAAAGAGTTAAAAAGGGCGCTAAATTCAAGGAGTCAGGCATGCTCAAATATGTCCAGACATGATTATATGTTTTGGCATATTTTCCTTATTACTCGATCAAATACAATAACTGTAATATCCCTAAATTCATAAACGAAATATGAATATTACCGTATAATTCCGCCACAATGGTCTTTAATAGTCCTTAATAAGCCGTCATTATAATGGTAATTTTTCACACAAAATATGGTGACGTGCGACATAAAATTTGCGACAGAAACAACAAAACAAAAGGGCCACGATGGCCCTAAATCGATCACCTGAGTGATAGTATAGTAGGAAATGCTACTGCTAATATAGCTAATATAGGAGAAATTTGATCAAGAGTGGGAATGAATTGCAAATGAAACGGCTTTGAACAATTTAAAAGAGGACCACCACAGGCACATTCTTGTGAAGTTTGTTTGAATTCTGTCCATTGGTATAGGAGAAGATGTCGTTTGAAGCTAATAGTTCATTTTACCGCTTTTCTGATGACGCATTGCTGCTATCTTTTACAACCAATCAATATGGCTTGGAAAAATTATGTACAGTGTCATTAAAGGAACCTATCTGCTTAATAACCTTGAAATTTACAAGAATTTTAATAAGAATAGAGTTTTAAAGTTTTGTCATGTTGCCCCTTTTCTGGTGCCGTCTGGCAGTCATCAAGATGGCTTGAACATGTTTTGTAGAGGGTCACCCAAGATAGTTTGTAAAAATAATCCTTGAATAACCCTCTTTTAATCAAACAATTGGACTTTAAAAGTTTTGACATTTTTCTCCATTTCTGATGCCGCAACAACTTGGTTATGTATGGAAATTATATCTTTAAACAATTTGGACGACGGACAGAGAGTGATCAGAATAGATCACCTTGAACATTTGGCTGAAAACGTAAATAGTCTTGAATTTGTGGAAAATAACACCTGATACCTCAGCAGACGTCATGATGGCATTTAAAGTAATTTATAGCCGTTTCCGCTCGAAATCAAACATCGTGGAGGCTGACAAACGTAATAATATATATTTGCAAAGGACAATTTACAGTGTAAAATGTTATTATAAGTAGTGAAAAGTGTATACATAATTACAAGCACTTATTGTAATTGCTCCGTAAAGAACATGTTTAACCCGCATATTGAATATGCATAGGTCCCCTTCTATCCCTTTCCACTTATAACCGTTTTCCGTCGACTTTTGAAAACATTGTGGAAAAGAGAGAAATTGTTCAGCATGAGCAACTTTTCAGTTAACCACAACGTTTTTAACTTTATTCAATATTTGGTCTTTCATTGATAAAGAGTTTCCGTATGCTTTGACGAAATACTTTCAAAGTCGTCTGCTGCAGATTTGTTGTATGTGGAAAAGGGTTAAGACCCTCATTGTCGTGACTGATTATATCGCTTGGTTGCTTATAATTGTTCATGAACTGAACCTTTGTTAATTGTGTTGTATGCACTATTCATGAACCTAATATTGAACCATGTGTGAAGATTTAGGGTCATCGATTTAGTTCAACCTTATATATGTGTCATCGATTGCGAAACAAGCTTGGAGCTTATATAAATCACACTCGGAGTCTGATTCATTGAGACTTAACCAGTACTCGTGCCGTATGAGTGGAAAAAACCAAAATACATATGTTACAAGACTCTAGTCACACGAAGCATATGCATAGACTCACGAGGGTCTCTTCTGTACGCACATGTTACAATACTTTAGTCACACGAAGCATATGCATAGACTCACGAGGGTCTTTTCTGTACGCATATGTTACAATACTCGAGTCACACGAAGCATATGCATATACTCACGAGGGTCTTTTCTGTACGCATATGTTACAATACTCTGGTCACACGAAGCATATGAATATACTCACGAGGGTCTTTTCTGTACGCATATGTTACAAGACTCTAGTCACACGAAGCATATGCATATACTCACGAGGGTCTTTTCTGTACGCATATGTTACAATACTATAGTCACACGAAGCATATGCATAGACTCACGATGGCCTTTTCTGTACGCATATGTTATAATACTCTAGTCACACGAAGCATATGCGTAGACTCACGAGGGTCTTTTCTGTACGTATATGTTATAATACTCTGGTCACACGAAGCATATGCATATACTCACGAGGGTCTTTTCTGTACGCATATGTTACAATACTCTGGTCACACGAAGCATATGCATAGACTCACGATGGTCTTTTCTGTACGCATATGTTACAATACTCTGGTCACACGAAGCATATGCGTAGACTCACGAGGATCTTTTCTGAACGCATATGTTACAAGACTCTAGTCACACGAAGCATATGCATATACTCACGATGGTCTTTTCTATACGCATATGTTACAATACTCTGGTCACACGAAGCATATGCATAGACTCACGAGGGTCTTTTCTGAACGCATATGTTACAAGACTCTGGTCACATGAAGCATATGCATAGACTCACGAGGGTCTTTTCTGTACGCATATGTTACAATACTCTGGTCACACGAAGCATATGCGTAGACTCACGAGGGTCTTTTCTGAACGCATATGTTACAATACTATGGTCACACGAAGCATATGCATAGACTCACGAGGGTCTTTTCTATACGCATATGTTACAAGATCCCTGATTGACAAACAAGGCCCATTTGAATATTTGCTTTGATTTACGTTTATAATACTGGTGTTTTACTCCACTTTAAACCATTTTGAGTTATATCACGTTCGTTCCTTCAATAAGTTATAACTAATGGTCCTTTTATTCTGACACAAGCGAGTCACTCGTAATTCTAATCCCACAACCCTGAGCACCAAGGAGGGAAAGCTATCAGCATTGAATAACTTCAACCACATCTATTTCTAGGAGTAGCTCTCAATGACTTAACGTTCCAGGAGACAATCAACATTGTTGACTCTGCGTAAAGTATCGATCCGTATCCGCCTAAGCATGCCGCGCAGGCTAATCCGGGGAGACACTTTTCGCCTCCTGTGGATTTTCTGTTTCAGGAATCTTTACTCGATATCTTTATCCCCCTGAGACGGAATGTGTCGGTCCGTATTAGCATGTGCGGACTGCGCATGCTGATTTGGATCGATACATTACGCAGAGTTCATAATGTTAGTTTTCTTGTGGAACGGCTCATATATATCCATATCCGTTTATATAAATCACATCAACGAACAATTGCTCAAATGTCCGGACTAAAACACGTGTACGTTGTTAATTCGGTCATGTTCAGGTGTTATGTACACCCTAGGTTAAATGTCGTCCTACTCATTTCGTTTATATAAGTTAGAGTGGTCTGGTTACCGGACATCCTCGGTACCCAGGCTATTCATACAATATATGATACCCGGGTATCATATATATTTTATGAATAAACATTTCGGACTCTGCGTAAAGTATCGACCCGGATCAGCCTAAGCATGCCACACAGGCCTACCCGGATAGACACTTTTCGCTTCCTGTGAATTTTCTGTTTCAGGAATAACTACTCTATACATCTATCCCCCTAAGACGGAATGTGTCGGCCGGATCAGTCTGCGCGGACAGCGCATACTGATCTGGTCGATACATTTCGCAGATGTCTATCGCCGCAGCTGCACTTTGGGGCATTTTGAGAAAAAATGTGTAGGCACGTGCCTACAGTGCCTAGAGGGAGCTACGCCCCTGGTTGTGTTGTCTTTAACAGTTCTGCATGTATATGAGTGTATACTTACCAACCATGACTGTTTACTTTTTAGTTGAAAATAAAATGTCTGTCTTTTCTGTTCTTCATTTGTTCAAACCATCCAGTTGTTTTGGTCCGCTGTGAGTTTACAGGGGTAAAGGGATGTCACTGAACGTGACTGGATGTATCGAGTGAACACTGACCTTGACAATCAGTTATAATTCACGAATGAGTTATCACCAGGGATGTTGAACTGACTTTAAAGGGACAGGCTCACAATTGTGTGGTCACAGTTATAAAAAGTTACCCTTTCCCACTTACAGACGCTTTCTAACGCCTCTTTATCAGATGACTATTGAAAACATTTTGGCAAAAGGAGCAAGGTGCTTATAATGAGCAGTTTCTCAATTGTTCACAATGTTTTGAACTTTATTCAATATCAATACAAACAGTTATAGAGAGTTTCGATAGTTTGGACTTGATGCTGGGAATGATTAGAAGAAACCGTAACATTTCTATTCGACGTTTTCATGAGCCAATTTCAATATTTAGGATTTTGAAAACACTTCAATTTCACGCGAGTAAGCTCGTCACGAGCTGTCTCACATGAGATCAGCATTGTTTGCCTTTTAGTTATAAAGATATTCCAACAAATCTTGTAACGTAAACAAAATGGAGTCGACATATTTTGAACTTGGAAGAGACTGCTTTAGTAAATTGGGTGCTCAAAGAGTTAATAGTGCAAAGAAAATCTCAAATTGCTGACAGCAAGGGACTCGCTGCAGCTCACGAATGTCACTTAGACATAGATTTACCGGTCGTAAACGCCTATCAAGAACGTTGTGTTTAAAGTGGCAGGGTTCACCCCTACCTTTGGCGTGTACACAAATCCACGTTGGAAAAGTGTTAGGAAATTGTCGTAAAAAACATTTCAGAGTAATATTATAAATCATAGATATTTTCAAATTACTAAGACAATATATTTACTGCAAAAATGAAAGCCTTGAGTTTATAGTGTTACAACATGATTATCGTATCACAATATTCTGACAAGACGAATTTAGATGCAAACATCAAAGATGCCGCGCATGATTTTGAAGCATGACTTAAAAGGAAGCAGATGCAGTTAAATACATGTAAATAACGTGTAAACAGACAGGATGTAAATGTATTCTCCTTCCAGTTTAGCAGAAGTATGATAACAAAGACGGGAGTATATTAACAAAAAATACGAAGTTATTTTAAAAAGTCTAAATGTAATTTTATATTCATGTATTAAAATGTTTTATGTGAGCTTTTAACCACTATCCTTTTACGATTCAGCAGATGTAGCGAATTATTACAGTTTCTTGTTCGAATATGCCAATGGGATTAACTACCCGCGTCTAACGGTTGAAATGTCCTATAACCTTTGTACTCGAGAGTTAACTCCCTTCTTAAAT
Organism: Serripes groenlandicus; assembly: GCA_031761405.1. Taxonomy (NCBI): domain Eukaryota; kingdom Metazoa; phylum Mollusca; class Bivalvia; order Cardiida; family Cardiidae; genus Serripes; species Serripes groenlandicus. The sequence goes on from JASEVX010000003.1 coordinate 5,539,716, forward strand.
TCCATTCTAAAAATAGTCGATTGTATAAGCAAAGTAAAGAAAATATTAAAATTGAGCATTTATGAAATTAAAAGAAAAAGTTTACATGTATAGTCAACACATATCAAGAATACAATGGATAGAATGGACAAACTGTACGGGGAGAAACGTTTTAAGTTTAGAAATTGAACAGATTTTTATAAATAGACAAAAACGTCCCCCGAATTTCGGGGCCGTAAACAAAACAATTAAAAAAGCGTAGCCTAGGAGCTCGTCAGGGTTGTAAATAAAACTATTAAAAAAGCGTAGCCTAGGAAGATTGGGTAAAGTTATTAAATACAAATTAAATGTGTCTAAAGATTTGAAATAACGGTAGAAGACATACATATTTTGCATCTTTTTGTTTCTTAAATCAGTCAATACAATTTATTGCTTTTTTTAAACATATAATAGAGTATTTTTTAAAAATAATGATGTCAATAAAAACTGGTATGCATGTTGGAAAAGAGATAACATGATCAGTGCAACCCGGCTTGAAGGCGATACTCCTGGTCCGTATCTCGGGGTCTGCACCATTACGCAAGTGGAAACGTTGTGAGTTTATTTATCCTAACCATGCTTTATTAACTAGTTGGCATGTTTTCATGTAAATCGACGATTTTCAGTCCTCAATTGTCACATTTCTAAGCGTTTCTAATGTAGAACACCAATATCATTATGTCATTGAAAAGAGTTAAAACTAAGCTTTAAAACAATCCAAAGAAAATGGGGGGTTGGGGGGGGGGGGGGGCTGTGAGGGGGGGGGGGGGGGTGGGTGGTCATGCATTATGCAAACAAGAACTCACCAGGCGAAAAATGGTTACTGTTATTTTGGACCAAATCGGGCCCGGACAAAACCGGTATTTAGCATTCTCTACTTTCACTTTCAAACAATGTCAAAATACTAAAAGTGATCAAATCAATAATTTCCAGTGCATTCTATACATATTTACAATGAATTTAAACTCAATGTCATATATTTAATACATTCTGGTGATCGTATACACTCATTTCTACGCAAACCCATTTATTTTTTATAACTACTTTTTTGGGTGACAGCGGATGTATTTGGCGTTATTTGACCAGTGAATCGTATTCGAGATTAAAAGTAGTCGCGAAGTCCATGCGTCGTAATATGATCATTATATCTGCGAAAGTAGTCCGAAAATGAATATTATTATACCCGCCTCTGCCCAAAATACATAAACGTACCAGTTTAGTCCTTACTTAGTTCGCTCAAAACAAAACAACAACACTACTCTATGTTGTGCATACAGGGAGACGCGTGTATTGGCAGTCGACACACAAATATACAACATATTTTTGTAATAAAAGCATAATAGCAATGTAAAAGAAATACATGTATGTAGCGGTACTCAGACATCGCCGACTCGCCCAGGAACAACCAGAGATAAAACTAATAGTAATCAAAGTACTGAAAGTACAGTAACGAATTATTTTGAACATGTATTGTAAAATCTAATTTATGAATGCAATTGATCATGCTATTGCACAATTTAGTCTATTTTATTATTATTAATATTTTTGTCCAGAGATTTTTTTTATCAGTTGACAGTTTTAGTAAATGTAGCATTTCAACGGCGATGCGAGCGTTTAACATGCACACTAACTCTTTCACTGAGCTCTGCGTAAAGTCTGTCAAAACACCCATGGCATATTTGTGAGATTTACATTGTTAGTTCGATATGTTTTCGTCACCAGGGGCGGATCCAGGATTTCGGCTTATATTATAACTATGTTTCATGTGAGTGAATTAATTATTATAAATCTATAATGTTTAACAAATCGCATAAAATAAGAATTAAAAAAAAAAAAAAAAGAACAGTTCTAATTGGGACTCGAACTCGCGTCCATAATTAGTCCATGATTAGTAGTTCTACACGCTCTCCATTACACCACGGTACTTTGATACAACGTATGAGCGTTACTTTCGTATATATATTAAGCTAACTGAATGCGCGCGTAAACCATGATCTATAATTAGAAAGCCCCTTTGATCATCGTTATCATGTTGGAAAAAGGAGAAACAACGGCGATGCGAGCGTTTAAAATGCACACTGACTATTTCACTGAGCTCTGCGTAGTGGCATATTTGTGAGATTAACATTGTTCTATACAGCGTGGGGTCGACTTCTAGTGAATGGGCATACGACTAAAATTCATACTCGTGCGTTATACGTACCTGCCGACAAATGAAATATATATGCGCGTACTGTTAATTTGATATTTTCTAGAAAATTGATTATCTATGATGATTCGATAGTATAATTATGACTTCACTGAGTCTGTATTGAAATAACACGTAAAAGTCTTTTTAATATCGAAAAAATACTAGGACTATTTAGGTGCAGCGAATGTGTATTCTAAGCGGAAGTGTAGTTTAACCGTGACTTCCGGAAACAAACACGATCGCGTTAACTGTATTATTTTTTGAGAAAAAATAATTCGTTAAAAACTCTGGAAACCTGTGTCCACTTGTCAAATGTCATGCCATGAAATGTTGAACCCCATTTGCAGTATTAATCCTTAATGAATAATGTATGAGTATACTCATATGTATTGAACTTTAAGTTCGCTCTATGAATAACTTATTAAACATAACTGAAATAAGATTAGTCTAATATTAAACTATTTCCAAACCGAAATAAAAACATTATTCCCTTCCAAAATAATATGTAACATGTGATATTATTTCCATTTCGAATATCTTACATGTGATATAACCAAAAAATATCGAATTTTGAATTTTAAAGATGCGACTGCCTCTGTCGATTGTCTCGCTAGAAGTGAGTTCTCGAAACGCCCAAGCTATAAATAGCTATCGCACATACATCTCGTGCGCATACACAAACCGGTTTTGTATAGCTTCTGTGAGAACAAAGGTACTCGGCTATACGTTGTACCGTCGCGTACCAGCAATGATTCGAGGTGAACGACCTATTCGAGTTACAAGTTGTACTTTGGGTCAATTGGGTCATCAGACATTTGTTTTCAACGTGACGTCAACCGTTTCATTTTTTCGTTTTCTTTAGATTTAGGACGTTGTTTTCTCTATTGGATGAAAGGATTGTACCAGCGGTTGTGGTTATGCATTTCTTATTTGTAGTTGTTTGTATATTATATTCTTGTTACGTGATATAATATATGTTCAACAATAATTTCTGACATTTCGCATGAAAAGGCCACGAGATCAACAGACTAAAATCAACAGTTTTTATCTCAGGAAAGATAAAGTTTTAAGATAACCCTGCTCGACCATACATTTTAATTATATCAAGAAATGTCCAAGGGATAATTAATACAAGGTTTAAGAGGGAAAGGGGTATTTTAACGGTGAAGAAATCCGAGAAATCGAAAAAACTAAATCTCTATAACGTGTTTTTTTTTCCCTTTCCAAAGTCGATTTTGATTCTAAAGGAGCCAGGCACACACTTTTTGCTAAGTACTATAATTCGAAGTTCGTATTTGTCATAATTATCATACAACTAAGATTGCTGATCGTGCAAGACCGCCTCGGTGGTGTATTGGTAGAGCGTCCGCCTCGGTGCGGGAGGTCTTGGGTTCGATCCCCGGTCATACCAAATACTTTGAAAATGGTAGAAATGGATGCCCTCCTTAGCGCTCAGGGTTGCTGGGTATAAGCATTACGACTGACTGGTTGGTGTCAGGATAATTGGATCAGTAGTCTTGTAGCTTACCAAAGAAAAGCCGTGATATAACTAAAATAGTGTTAAAAGCGGCGAAAAACAGCAAACAATCAGTTAATCGTGCAATTCGATATAGAACAGGAGTGGCAGACCCCTGGTGTTGGATCGGGGAATGGTTTACCCTTAACCATGTACACTTAATTTGTGTGTGACACAGCTTTATCCATTTCCCTTATAGCAAATATACAGCATCTACGACTCTCAAATTTAACATCTTGTCAAAACTAGATGAAATCTATATTTTTGAGAGTAGAACTAATAAGTAGAATTTAAATCATTATAGCAAAAGGAGAAATTGCTCATAATGAGCAAAAAACGTCGTCTGCTGCAGATGTGTCTGTAAGTGGGAAAATGAAAAAGCGTATATATCCGTGTTTTGTGTCGACATCAAGAAGTGTCCTAAAACTGTGCTATCTTTGTTATTTTTAGCGTGCTACTATCAATAGATAACATTTTAACCCTTTCCCACATACAACAAATATGCGGCAGACGACCGCTGTTAGTGAAAGTATTATTTCAAAATTCAGTGAAAATATTGTGACGAAAGGTGAAATCGCTCACGATAAGCAATTTCGCCCTTACCCACAATGTTTTCAAAAGCCGTCTGCTGCAGTGGCGTCAAAATGAGTTAATTTGAGGGTAAGGGTTAAACTTTTTTCCATTTTGAAATACAGGTTTGAAAAAGCGATTGCTAGACAAAGATGCAAGTCTGATACAATCGTTATTTCGGGTAAGGTCAAAAACATGTAGAAGATATATGTCGACATTTCCTTATTTTGTAAATATAAAGTTATTTTTGTGTTTATGTTTACCGAATATGTCCGTTGCAATTGTGTTGAAACATGGGTTTATTGCAAGGGTTTAAGTTATCTGTTGATCTCCCATCGTTCTATCCCTTTGTCCAGTATAACAATTTTCTGTATCTTTGACAAAGACAAGAACATAAGGACTATCAGTCTTTGAAATAAAATAATTATCCACCATTACCTGTGACAGATAACCTGTTACGCATGTGCAGAAGACAAACATGGATTACTTTATTGGAGAAATCGATATCGCTAGATGTAGAAACTGTTCACTGTGTTTTAGATTATGTATCTAACTGTTTCAATTGTATTTATAAATATGTTTCGCGACAGATACATCGTATTAAAAAAAAACATCTTGCCAAGATTTAAACATACATGTATGATATACCACGACTTAAAATTATAATAAAGCAAAGCATAATAATATTATGTATGTTTCCGTTGTGCATTTTTTCCAAACGAAATCAACAAAGTCACCTGTGATCTCAAACTAGTATTCATTTACTCTGAATGTTCAGAGTTCTGAGTTCTGTCAGTCTAGAATATATTTAGAATGTTTGCCTAATATGAGTTGGTTCCTATTATTTCTTCCTAACTAAGTACCACATACAACAAATCTGCAGCAGACGACTTTGAAACATATCCCATTTTTTTTGGAAACTCCCTTTATATGAAAGTACTATAATTGAACAGAGTTGAAAACATCGTGACAAAAGGATAAATTGCTACTTTTGAGCAATTTCTTCTTTTGTCGCCATGTTTTGAAAAACGCGTCTGCTGCATAGGCGTCAGAAAGCGTCTATATGAGGGAAATAGTTAAAGCTATTAGGTATGCCCCTTCTAATCAGTAGACTAGCCCATCTAAATGACTAGATTAACGCTAAAATATTGATTGACATTTCCCTCTTATGACGTTAATAAAGAAATTGTTTAACCACAAATATAATTAGACCTAATATGAGCCAGTGCATGAACTTTTGCTTGTTGGTTTTATTATGGTTTAACGTCCATTTCAACATCATTTCAGTTAAATCAAAACGAGTGTTCAATAATTAATGATCCCCCGGGTAAACAAACCAATACTAGGAAACGTGCCTTGTCCAAGAGTACTCCACAATGACCGCTGCGACTAGGGCTCGAACCCAGGGCACGGGATCGGCATATCGGCGTTTCTGAACCGTATTTGTCCACCTGCCAAGTATGATCAGAATCTATATACGAGCCGTCCAGCGAGAAAACCAACATTGTGGACTCTGCGTAAAGTATCGACCCGGATCAGCCTAAGCATGCCGCGCAGGCCTACCCGGATATACACTTTTCGCCTCCTGGATTTTCTGGAATCATTACTATATACCTCTATTCCCCTAAGACGGAATGTGTCGGCCGGATCAGTCTGCGCGGACAGCGCAGGCTGATCTGGTCGATACATTACGCAGATGTCTATCGCCGTAGGCATGCATCAATAATGAAACAAGACATGAGCCGTCCCGCGAGAAAACCAACATTGTGGACTCTGCGTGAAGTATCCACCAGGCTAAGCATATCGCGCAGGCTAACCCGGACAGACAATGTTCGACTCCCGTATATTTTCTGTTTCAGGTATCGTTACTTTATTCCTCTATCCCCCTGTGACGGAGTGTTGCGGCCCGGATTAGCCTGCGCTGGCTGATCTGGAACGATGCACTACGCAGAGGCCATCATGTTGGTTTTGTCACGGTACAGCTCACATGTTGACTGAATCTTCTAACACGCTTGTGTAAGTACTATGTGAACAGTGTAGATCTTGATCAGACTGTGCGGATGCACTGGCTGATTTGGATATAAAGTGTCCTCAAAAGTCAAATTGAACCTTTTCTCGTGCATTTGCTCATATCACGACTTCCTGAAACGTGACCGAGGTCACGTGATGGTGGCATGTGGTATGACCGATCCCTTGAGATAAGCAAGTGATGTTCGAACATCAATAGTTGAATATGTTCACTCCAATGTATTACAAGAGCGACCGAGTCATCCTTCATAAGGTCGCAGGAAGGAGGAAGTGTTACACATCGTCCAAAGAAACCTCTGAATATTTGTTCCTTCGTTTGTTTGATGTTTAACGCCGCTTTCAACAAAAGTTCAGTTATATCACGGCGTTCCCTGGATAAATGACCAGTACTCCTGGTGCATTAATCCTGACATCAGTGAGTCTGTCGAAATGCTAACCCAACAATGTTAGCTCCAGGGAGGGAACTCCATTGCTCTCATTTTAAAGTCATAATCTCTGTTCTGTGTTTAATGCACATTCTATGAACGTGAACAGTTTCGTTTCGACCTGGTAAATGAGACGATTGTCTTATCTCCGGCATTGTAGATATGCTTAACATTTTGAGAGCAATCACTTTTCTAGGCGTTTGCTGTAGTTTTCCTACGCTGTCCGGTATGGATTCTTTATTATCATAAATATCATTATTATTAGTAGTATTAGTATTGTTATAAGTATCATTATTATTATTATCAACATTATTATAACTATTATCATCATGAATATTATCATAATTGTTATAAATAGTTTGTTTACGAATTGTATAATTTCTTTCTGAACGCTTAATTCTGTATTCCATGCTCAGATACATTGTTAGCTTTAGAGTAGATTACAACGAAAACAGTGTAGATCAACACAATCCTTCACAAACGTGCATGCTAGTCTGGTTTAACGTTCCTTTAACCCTTCCCCTCATACGACAATTCTGCAGCAGACAACTTTGAACATATTTTGTCCTATGACTACAAGTGGAAAACATTGTGGCAAAAGGAGAAATTGCACGTTCTGTGCAATTTCTTCTTTTGTCACTATGTTTTCAAAAAGCCGTCCTTTAACCCTTTCCCTCATACGACAATTCTGCAGCAGACGACTTTGAGCATATTTTGTCAAAAAATAGAAAATCTCTATAATTGAATGAATAACCTATGGCTAAAAGTGGAAAACATTGTGGCAAAAGGAGAAATTGCTCGTTTTGAGCAATTTCTTCTTTTGTCACTATGTTTTCAAAAAGCCTTCTGCTGCAGAGGCGTCAGAAAGTGTCTATATGAGGGAAAGGGTTAAATAAATACCCGTAACGACGGGGTACCGTGATCATATTAGAGATTAACCGCTGTCCAACATTTGATATATCTGCAGCAGGCGACTTTGCAAACATATATGCAAACATGGATCTTCTTTGTAAACGAAAGAACAGACATTGGATAGAGTTGCATACATTGTGGACAAAGGAAGATTATTTTAGCATTTCTTCCATTCCCACAATGTGATCAAAAGTCGTCATTCATATTGGAAAGCGTTTAAATAAGCTCCGAGAAAACCAACCTCTCGTGTGGAAAGAGATCTACCTGCGCATTCTTGCTATGAATACTGCTTACAGAAGTTTCTTGAACCCTTTTATGTCTAGTTGGCGAACAGTGCAGAGCTAGACTAGGCTGATCTGTGTCTACACTGATCGTTAATTTGTTAAAGTTGGTTTTCGGAGAGCGCCGCTCAAGTATATTTCAGCCACGCACACAGACAACATCCGATACTATTATATATTTACATGTGAGCCGGTCCACGAGTAAACCAACATTACGGACTCTGCGTAATGTATCGACCCAGATTGGCTTAAGCATGTCGAGCAGGCTAACATGGAGACACTGTTCGCCTCCTGTGGATTTTCTGTTTCAAGAAGCATTACTCTATACCTTTATCCCCCCATAAACGGAATGTATCGGCCCGGATTAGCATACACGGACTGCGCTGGCTGATCTGGGTCGATGCATTTACGCAGAGACCATCCTTTTGGTTTTCTCGTGGAACGGCTCATGTGTAAATTCAGATAAAAAAACCACGATGATTGGTCTGGCTCAACATTGTTCAACAAACGAGTCGCTTAATGTTCCAGGACCCTTCTTGCACATAATGTATATGAGCCCGTCCCTCGAGAAAACCAACATTATGGCCTCTCCGTAATGTATTGACCCAGATCAGTTGCACAGTCCGCGCAGACTGATCCGGGCCGACACATTCCGTCTCGGGGGGGGGGGGGGGGGGAGGGGGGTTAGCGGCATATAGTAACGAGTCCTGAAACAGAAAATCAACAGGAGGCGAGAAGTGTCTGTCCGGGTTAGCCTGCGCGGCATGCTTAGGCTGATCCGGGTCTATACCTTTGCGCAGAGTCCACAAAGTTGGTTTTCTCGCGGGACGGCTCCTATGGATCTGAATGACATGGATAACGCAGGGAGATATCTACACGTGTCATATACATATGGATCTGAATGACATGGATAACGCAGGGAGATATCTACACGTGTCATATACATATGGATCTGAATGACATGGATAACGCAGGGAGATATCTACACGTGTCATATACATATGGATCTGAATGACATGGATAACGCAGGGAGATATCTACACGTGTCATATACATATGGATCTGAATGACATGGATAACGCAGGGAGATATCTACACGTGTCATATACATATGGATCTGAATGACATGGATAACGCAGGGAGATATCTACACGTGTCATATACATATGGATCTGAATGACATGGATAACGCAGGGAGATATCTACACGTGTCATATACATATGGATCTGAATTACATGGATAACGCAGGGAGATATCTACACGTGTCATATACATTGAGATCAGTTTATAAAGACTAGCCATGGGAATGCAACAATCTGGACTTTGTTCACCGGTGGTCTTTATTTGCAGGGTTATTTATGCAGAAAATAAATAATTAGGAAATAACGTGTGGATGCTAAAGACAGGGAATGGCCTTTTCAAGACGGTCTTTAGCACAGGTTTGACTGTATCCATACGTACGTTAAGGTTGGTTGGTGTCCCGTGGACAAGGTTATTCATTTCACATCGGTTGTAAATGTTCTTGCAACTTACAAAGACCACTACGATGACCACTTCGATGACCACTACATTTACTTATTGCATATAATTTAAATATATAAATATATATTAGCCGTTCCACGAGAAAACCAACATTATGGACTCTGCGTAATGTTTCGACCCGGATCAGCCTTAGCATGCCTCGCAGGCTAACCAGGACAGACACTTTCATAACTCTATACCTCCATCCCCCTGGGACGGAATGTATCGGCCCGGCGCGGACTGCGCAGACTGGTCTAGATCGATACATCACACGCAGAGGCCATAATGTTGGATTTCTCGTGGAACGGCTCATACATATGATGTAATGAATGAATATATCTGCCATGTGACGGCGTCAGTTCAATGTACAAAAGGCATAGACAAGCCAGCCTTTTGTCCAAAGAGATTAACTTTACCGCTTAACGTGAAAACCAGTTTCGTGGAGGTGAAACGAAGTCAGTTTTCACGGAAAAGCATTGAAACGTACTGGGTTTACTATGCACGTCGTTAGGGACGTAGATAAGGGCCTTGACGTCGTTAAGAAAACAGATTACACGATAGAGACGTTGATCAGTGATTACATAAAGCTGTAAAACTACTGGAACCTGTGCAGCGTTAGATCCGTTTGTCATGAACAATAAAGAAACCCATTATTTTACAAGTGGATTTAGTTTATTAATGGCAGTAAATTCTGATTGAAATAAACTTAATTGACTTAATTAAGGCAATTCGATGATTAGAATCCCTCATCGTGGTGGAATATGCAACGGTGTCCATGGTCTGTGCATGCGAAAATGATACTGTTTAACTTGGTGATATGGATATGTGCTTGTACTGGTATAAATCGGTTGAAATAATGTGCTCAGGTATAGGTAGAGCCTCCATCCCGGATGCGAGTTCGAATCCCGGCCGGGTCATACTAAATTATTTAAAATATCTAGATAATGGCTTTTGCTCTTTGGTGCTCAGGATTGTGGGGTAATCATTACGCCCGACTCACTGATGTCATAATAAATGGACCAGTAGTATTGGTATCTTACCCAGGAAACGCCGTGATTTAACTGAAAGATTGAAACGCAATACAAATCATAATAACCACGTACATTATACCACCGAATCATAACGACATTAACTCGCGCGACGGGTTTATTGAACACAACCCCATTATTATTATTCAGCGCCGATTTGTTTAAAGTAGACTCTTCAATGTTCTTAACCGGGCGTCTTTGTTGTTCATGTTATAAGTGTTTGGGTTTATTTTAATAATAAAAGGCAAACAATGCAGATTTCAGGTGAGACAGCTCGTTACGAACCTGAATATTGCCATTGGCGCTGAAAGAGTTACACATTGAGTGTCTATTATTTACATGGATGTTAATTACGTTTTTGTATGTGGTAGTTTGTGTCGCTTTTCTTTTGGTTGGGCGCGGTGTATAAAATGTTTACCTGAAATGCATAAGTTGGCCGACGGGAATGTATTTTTTACTTAATCATGTTATCAGGATATTGAACGCTTGCGTAATTCTTTATTTTTATTTTCTGTCAAACAAGCCTTTCTATTTTATACATGGAATCACTTAGACTAGGAAAAAAACAAAATGACAAAATTAGAGCACTGAAGGTAATTCTAAAAGACAGAATACAGAGAAAAAGCCTTCTTACAAATGCCAAAAACATAAAAACAAAATTGATAGACCCATTAAACAATGTTATCATAGTGAGGGACCTAACCAATGAGCAACGGAAAGAACGTCAACAAAAAAGAGAAAATATGCAGCATCAGCACAGTAACGGGCAAAAAAGTCCACCTACCCAGAACAGACTTAATCTACAAACTTCAATGTCACAAAATGAATATTCCAATCGAATTGATGATCAATTTGGAGGAGAAACATTAATAATGCCTCAAGGCAACAACACAATGGTAGAACCAACAGACAGCGCAGAAAAAACAGTCATAGGAGGTATCTCCAATGAAAATACCGTCCATCCTATAAATATGTATATAGAGGGTGAAAACCCTAATCAGAAGCGAGAATAGCTTGTGTTTTAATTGTACAAATAGATCCTCTAGATCTTTTAAAAATGTAAAAAAAAAGTCACTTCTGACTACGATACTGATGTCAAACAAAATATAACCGTATTCTACACAAACGCTGACTCGCTCAACTATGAAAAAAGACTTGAGTTACAGGCAAAAATTACAGAAAGTAATTATGATGTTATCGCAATAACAGAAGTATATCCAAAAAATTCACATATCAACGTCAATCCAGAAGTGCTTTATAACATTAATGGATACAACATGTTCTACAATGACAAAGATGGAAGAGGAATAATAATATACACCAAAAAAGATTTAAGAGCAACAAAAATAGAATCCATCCAAAATTTTAAAGAATCGATCTGGATTGAAATTCAGCTTAACAAATCCGATAGACTAATTGCTGGGTGTGTCTACAGAAGCCCAAATAGTAACTCACAAAATAATGAAAATATGATCAATATTTTAAAAGAAATCTATTCAAACAAGCACACACACTTTATAGTAATGGGAGACTTCAACATGAAACAAATAAACTGGGAACTGTGTACAACGAATACCACAACCAATAATCAGGAAAACAGTTTCCTGGAATGTATTAAAGACCTATTTCTTACTCAACATGTACGCCAACCAACAAGATACAGAGAAGGAAATACTCCATCATTACTAGACCTGATTCTAACTAATGAAGAAGACATGATAGATTCACTATCCTACAACGCCGGATTAGGAAAAAGTGACCACCTAATATTGACATTCAGTATTGTATGTGTAAAATATGTAAAAATAAACAATACAACAAGACCCAACTACAAAAAAGCAAACTATGAGAAAATAAATATCATATTAAAGAAAGAAACTTGGAGTTATGGAGATGAGAGTGCTCAGATGTCCTGGAATGTGTTTGAAAATAACATATCAAAGATTACAGAACAAAACATACCAAAGTATAAAAATACTTCCGGACATCGGAACCCTTACATAGATCATGAAACATCCAAAGCCCTAAAACTGAAAAGAACAAAATGGAAAAAATACACCTATTGTAAAAACCATTTAACCTATTCTAATTACAAAACAGCACGAAACATAGCGACCCAACAACTGAGGAAATGCAAATATAAATACGAAAAAAATGTAACAGAGAATATCAAAGATGATCCAAAAAAATTCTGGAAATATATAAAAAGCAAAACTAAAACATCATCAGGTATCAACCTTATAGAAGCAAATGGATGCAAAATAACCGACGATGGCGAGATAGCAGAAGAATTGAATAAACATTTTATATCAGTCTTCACCGAAGAATCTGACCCAATACCAGAACCAGCGTACAAAAATAACGTTATCATAAGTACAACAATTATAAATAAAAAGACAGTCGTCGACGCCATAAAAGAATTAAACCCGTCCAAATCACAAGGACCAGATATGATCCATCCAAAATTACTAATTGAATGCAAGGAATTCCTAGGAGAAAAGCTCATATCAATTTTCAAAAAAAATCTAAATGTAGAGAATTACAGACCCATAAGCGTAACATCCATATGCTGCAGGGTAATGGAAAAAATTATAAGAAATGCCATAGTTGACCACCTAGAAAATACAAAGTCACTATCGACTGATCAACATGGATTTAGAAAAAACAGATCATGCGTAACACAACTGCTGGAATGTATCGATGACTGGACTAAGGCAATAGACGATAAAAAAGAAGTGGATATAATATACTTGGACTTCAAAGCTGCTTTTGATAAAGTACCGCATAAACGCTTATTAGCAAAAATCTGGAACCTAGGAAGCCAAGGAAATATATACAAATGGGTAAAAAGCTTCCTAGAAGATAGACAACAGAGAGTAATTGTCAACGGGACTAAATCAAACTGGAGGACGGTAACTAGCGGCGTGCCACAGGGTAGTGTCCTGGGCCCAGTGCTCTTCTTAATATTTATAAATGACCTGCCGGACACCATTAACTGCACACTTAAATTTTTTGCCGATGATACTAAATTATACAAAGTAATAAACACAAATGAAGACAGCAAAAATCTACAGGAAAACATATATAAGGCCTGCGATTGGGCAACCAAATGGCAAATGACATTCAATACCAAAAAATGCAAAATCATGCACATTGGCCCAAAAGAAACTACGGAATACTTTACAAAAGACTCAAATAACATCTACACGACAATAACAGAGGTGGATCAAGAAAAGGATCTTGGAGTCATCTTCGATAAAAAACTAAATTTTAACACCCATATAAGCACAAAAGTCAATATAGCTAACAGAAACTTGGGTCTAATCAGCAAGACATTTATTTTTATGGACCAAGTCATGTTTCTTCAACTGTACAAAGCCTTAGTGAGACCCCATCTTGAATATGCCTCAGTAATATGGGCACCCAAATATCTAAAAGACTCAAAAGCAATAGAGAACGTGCAGAGACGCGCTACGAAATTACTTGTACAATTACAGAACAAAAATTATCAAGATAGGTTAAAAAGAATAGGACTACCAACACTTGAATACAGAAGGAAAAGAGCTGACCTGATTCAAACCTATAAATTAATCAAAGGAATTGACAAAACATCATATAATTTCTTCTCCTTTATTGAACAATCGAAAACCAGGGGTCATAAATGCAAATTATTTAAACATAGGTCAAGGACAAATGATAGGAGAATGTGCTATAACCAGAGAGTTGTAAATGATTGGAATGGATTACCACAAACAATAATAGAAGCACCCACGCTAAACTCCTTTAAGGCAAGGTTAAATAATCAGTGGACATGTAAATCAAAATTCCAAGCTCGTTGCTACACACCTTATTAAAAAAAAAAAAAAAAAAAAAAAAAATAGTTAACAGAATCTAAAAGAAATCTGCAGTGGGAAATTGATTGAAAAGTTAAATCAATACTAATTATTACTCAGAACTAATGTAAATATGTCATTAAAGAAGGAAAAACTGCAAAAGTGATTTTTGCCTTAAAATAGAACAATAATACACCCACAAATGGGTGTATAGAAATATGGAAGATCATGTTATATTGATCAAGAAACCGACCATAAATTTTAAGCTGGAACCGGAAGTCACAAACAAACCACAAATATGGAAAAACAAATCGCAAAAGGACCTATAGAAGCTAACGCTTATGTACATAGTCAGGGACTATGTCCCTGACATAATGTACAATATGGTCTCTAATACTATATACACTATATAAACTGAAAAGAAATTCGGCTAGTCTGCAAAACTTTTTTAGTTATTACACATTTGTTTAATTGCGCGATACGTATTTCAAAACATTTAACTTTCGATATTGATGACAAATATCAAGGTGTGGAGGGACTTAAAGCAAAATCCGATCACATACATGCAGGCCATTGACCAATGGTCAATATTGTGAAGAGTCCACGCACTCTATCAAATTCGTCAGAAACGTGGAATTAGTCGCAAAGGGCTAACAGGTGGTTATTGCTGAGAGGAAACAATCGGCTGTCAAAAAAGTAATGTGTTTTCTGTTTCAGAACAAACTTGTCCGCGCGGATATGACATTGTGTCGGAGGAATCGTGTTATACCTTTAGTCACGACAAAGAATCGTGGACGGGAGCATTGGTATGCCTTTTTGATTCTTTATCTTCTTGTTTTCTTTCGTACGAAATGCTGACACTCACTTTGAAGAGATGGGTAACTTTAAAGTTCTTTCAAATCAGACGACTCTTAAATGTTCTTATCAGGTTAACAGTTAATTCAAACGACGACAACCGAGGAAAACACCATACACCGCGTGAAGTTGAGTGTTACAGCAGAAGCCAATCTTAATAAAAAACAAACCTAAACTACCTTAGCTAGTATATAGATCCAATGACTACTTCATACATGTCTTCCCAGAATGATATTTGTGTCAGTCAACCAAACTGTCGCGTACTCGTTAGGTTTAAAACATGGGAGATAATCTAAACAATAGACGAGATAGAGAACCGAAGATTGTCCTGTGTTCCGATTGTGTAGAACGGAGCGTTGGTTGTTTCGTGCGATTTCAAACGACAACAAACAAAAACCTGCTCATGAGTATTTAAGTGTATAGGATCAATTCGAGACATCCTTGCATGCAGTGTCGACAGACCCGATCCAGTTTACGTACAGCAAAGTGTTTTGGTCTGCTTTTAAGCGGAAGGCTAAACTCCATCCCGGTATTTATATACTACAATCAATACTTGCGATCCGACTCCCATGTCTCTCGACCGGTTTGTTTCGAGCAAGTGCAACCCGATTATCGATTGTCGACGTCATACGGAAGAAAACGGCTCAATACATTGCCGAAAGGTAAATGTTTAGGCGAGACTGTACTAACTCACCGATTCACCAAATGATCAACTGTTTGTCGAGATGAAGTAGGGCTTTACGTTTAACTTATTATTATCAAAAAGAGATAGCTCAGCTGATACGAATCATCTGAGAGACATGTTTTGATCTAGAAATATAGTAATTGCTGTAATTTCTATGAATATATATATAAGTACAAGAGAAAGTTGATGCAACGCATCAATGTCGCCGGAAATGCATACTGCAGTTATGCATAACACTAACATTATAGTAGTTGAATAAAAAGTTATCAACTGAGGGGCATATTGGAACATCAGGGGCGGGGTCAACTGAAAATGTATCATAACTTGCATTGTTTTGTCAACGAAGTGAATGATAATTGAAGCCTTTCATTGTTTATGATCAATCTCCATTCCAAAGTAGGTTGACCATACACACAGCCAACTAATTATTGATCATACACAGTGAAATGAGTAATCTTGACAATCATTAGTCTTAGTATATATACAGTGCTTTCATTAAGGAATAATTATAAGATTTGTGAATTCCACATACACTTTTCAAGATGTTTGTCAGAATATTTGAATTTTATCATTTATCAATAAAACCACAAAACAGACAATTTAAGATTTGCATGCAATAGCACGTCATTTTATGTTTCCCCTATTACAGTCAACATTGGACAACTTTGCAGCAATTTACTTTTAAAACAATGAGATAAGGGTTAAATCGCTGAAGACATGAGTTTTCTCTTTTTCTCAAAATGATATTAGCTTGGCATCCTAATTATATCATACCTTAACAAATGATGAAATGTAGTCCAATATTTATAAATAAGACCACCTTCGAAATACAATATCAGCTAAACAGTTAAATCTGATTGAAAATGCCTTTAGGGAATTTAATGACACATTTAAAATTGTCAAGGACGAAATAATTGTGTACGAAAGACCCGATTCGTGACCTACATTCTTCTTCGCAGAGGTATCGTTCTTGAAACTCTCTTTATAGGCAGAGAGTGTTCGTTCAAAGTCATTTTTCTATTAAAACCAGTTTTATCTCGGTTTGTTCTTTTCTTCATTTGTTTCGAACCAAATAAACATTTTAAATCACCTATAATTTACTATTTGTAAGTGAGTGTAAAGAGCGGCTCTCTGCAAAGGAGATTGATCTACGCAGTTGGTATTCGCGAGTCACGCGACCAACAGTTTTAGCTTAGAAACAGTTCATATTTTAGATATACATCGATAAACATTATAAAATGAATTCCTCACAAATCAAGACATCTCTTTGAACATGAAAATAACATTCAGTAGGTAAGATTGCTATTTTAAAGGAGAATTCGACGTGATTTTTACTTGATATTGACACATAACAGTCTGCTTGCTGCAGGTCTCATGGGGACGGTTTTGTCTTCGTAAATAAAACCCCAAAAAAGAGATGCGAGTCAAAATAAAGAAACTACTAATACTTAAAACATCGGAATATTTATTTAATTTTAGATGTGTCATAACTTAGTGTTTTTAAACAAACGCAATTGTAATATGTTCAAGACATTTAAATTTGTTTTTTTCTAATAATAACTCCTCCTCCCATGTGATTTCCGAAAACCTATTAAAAATAGAAGTCGCGGGCTTCTGCCCGGCGACTAATAACACAACTCAGTGATCTTACTTAAGTTTGCATCCATGAAGAACTTATGGTAGTTATGCCGAAAGCTTGGAAAACTGAGTTGACAATGACAATGACAATGACAATATTGTATTGACATAGGCCACCGGCCCATAACAATTATGTTTACATCATATAACATTTTCACACAGCACGTGTTTGACAGTTTACCTTGTATGATATGTTAAGATCTGTCTGTATTGAAAGCATACGAGAATGAAACAATTGGTATCTTAAAGAGTTATGTGATATTTATACAATAAATATGATTTAGCTGTTTTGGTCACGAAATAATTATTCAAAAGTCGAGCCTGTAATGGGCAATACATTGTGCTAAGGTGAACTCATCGCTAAATATCAAGTTGCGCATGGTATACTTTCATGTGATGCCGGTGTTGTTGCAACATAACTCAAGGGTAGATTGCATAATGACCTTTCTATTTTCCAGATATCCTGTCAACTATTGGATGGTTATCTTGTTGAGATAGACACATTGCAAGAGTTGACGTTTCTTCGAAATTTGCTGATCACAATGAAAAGTATGTTGAAACTGATTGTACACTATATTGCAAATGCAAGTGAAATAGCAATAACCATCCTAAATTGATTGATACTATAACTCTAGTCATGTCCTTAATTAAAGTATTGGTCAATCGAGAACAAGTCGTGTAGATTACTTAATTTTTTTTAACGAAACATTTAATCCTTTCCCTCATACGGCAATTCTGCAGCAGACGACTTTGAACATATTTTGTCAAAAAATAGAAAATATCTATAATTGAATGGATAACCTATGACTAAAAGAGGAAAACATTGTGGCAAAAGGAGAAATTGATCGTTTTGAGCAATTTCTTCTTTTGTCACTATGCTTTCAAAAAATGCGTCTGCTGCAGAGGCGTCAGGAAGCGTATATATGAGGGAAAGGGTTAAGCTTGACTTTTTCTGAGTGTGTAAAATTGTATTAGAACTGTTTAAATGGAAACGGGCGTCCACTCAAACTGAGAGAACATGAAAGAATTCGACAGCATATACAATATTATATTTGGTATATTTACAGACGAAAGCCGTTGGATTGGAATCTCGAACAAAAGGGTACAATCCGAATGGGAATGGGCAACCAGTCGAAAGATCTTTGACAACTCATTTTCGCTGTGGTCACCCGGGGAGCCAGACTACCATGGCGGGGACCAGGATGAGAGTTGTGGCCTACTTGATTATATAGAAAAACTAAGCCATGTGTACACTCTCGCAGACGTGCAATGCGAGCGACTACAAAAGTACATCTGCGAATCGTCGTAAATATATTTTTTGATTTTTATATACTTCGTCAAAATTATTTTATATTTCTTATCAAACATCCGCCGTATAATTTACGTGAAGTTGGTTTGTCTAGCATGACGGATGTGTTACTTATGTAATTCTCTTAAGTAAGAAATTTCCGATCCTCTATGACACATAACATGTTGACGAAAGTTGACACATCTATAATACTCGGTCACAACCTCTAAACATGTTTAATGTTGTTTAAATATTGGACCTTCCTGAAAAACAGGTTTTCAAGATTATATAAGTTTCTGTGAATGGATAACCGCCTCTGGTAGAGTGTCGGGAGGTCGCGTGTTCGATCTCCGGTCAGGTCATACCTAAGACTTTAAAAATAGTACAATGGCTTTAGCTTCTTGGCGCTTATGAGTGAATGGTCAGCATTATGACTGATCGTCGGTTGTCTGGAAAATGGACCAACAGTACTGGTAAATTACTCGGGAAACCCATTGTTATAACTAAACCATTGTTGAAATCGGCATAAAACACCATACAAACAAACACACCCTGTGAATGTATTCTAGTGAAAGTAAACCCATAAACAAACACACCCTGTGAATGTATGCTAGTGAAAGTAAACCGATAAACAAACACACCCTGTGAATGTATTCTAGTGAAAGTAAACCCATAAACAAACACACCCTGTGAATGTATGCTAGTGAAAGTAAACCGATAAACAAACACACCCTGTGAATGTATTCTAGTGAAAGTAAACCCATAAACAAACACACCCTGTGAATGTATTCTAGTGAAAGTAAACCGATAAACAAACACACCCTGTGAATGTATTCTAGTGAAAGTAAACCCATAAACAAACACACCCTGTGAATGTATGCTAGTGAAAGTAAACCCATAAACAAACACACCCTGTGAATGTATGCTAGTGAAAGTAAACCCATAAACAAACACACCCTGTGAATGTATGCTAGTGAAAGTAAACCCATAAACAAACACACCCTGTGAATGTATGCTAGTGAAAGTAAACCCATAAACAAAAACCTTTATATCAGATCAAGAGCTTTAATGCAGAACAGTCATCAATATATGTTATTCCATTCCCTAAAAGGAACAACTCACACTACGCTCTGTTGAGAAAGAAGAAAATATTCAAACTTTGTAATTTCTTCTTTTTCCACTATGTCTACTCTCTCAAGATTTCAAACTCAAGTTATCATTGGTTGAGTGGCTGTACAGTGAGACCAACACGTTCGCGATTTGTGTAGATCTAGATCAATATGCACCTACGATTCTATTCCAGTGTCATTACAAAAAATTCAAGAAGATTAAGCTGTACTTCAATTACTGTTTCGGTGCAGATATTTATGTTGTCTGCAAACGCGAGACAAATAAATGTTCCAGAACAACAAGATTGACTAAGTAAGAGAGACAACTCGCTAAGAAGTAGAATACAGAGTGTTGTATTTGTTACTGACGTACAGTGTACATTATAAATAACATTTCCTATGGATTTGCAAATTGATCGTTTTCTTCACCCGTTAAAATAACTTGAATGTTATATAACCTAGTTCCTCGTTGTATATAACTGCCTATATAAGCGAAGATGAGGATTCTACGGTTGGCTTTCGTAGAACACGGCTCATTGTATATTTTAGTCCAAATTCTGTACTCGGAATGCGATTTTAACGTTATAACGACGATATACTGAGACTATGTCT
Source organism: Serripes groenlandicus (assembly GCA_031761405.1). Lineage (NCBI taxonomy): Eukaryota > Metazoa > Mollusca > Bivalvia > Cardiida > Cardiidae > Serripes > Serripes groenlandicus. Next base: position 5,560,227 of record JASEVX010000003.1, read on the forward strand.
ATTTCAGACCCCTACCGGAAGTTGGTTGAGAGATTATTGGCAGGAGATGAAGGAAATTGCTATAAGTACTTTATATTATGTATCATTAAAAGGTCTAATAATAAAGTGTGAATGAAAGGCTTCCTTTCCTGTTTGTTTGTTTGTTTTGATGAGTTTGTACTGCATTCAACAGTATTCCAATTATATCACGGTGTTTCCTGGGAATAAATACCTTTTCTGTGTCGTTTGGTTGGTCAGGAAAATATATCATCTACGCCCCTGGTTGTACACTCATTTGGCGAGTAGTAAAACATACCAGTCAGGGGCGTAGCTTTGCAATAATCAATGTGTAGGCCGTCTAGTGAGAAAATCAACATTGTGGACTCTGCGTAAAGTATCGACCCGGATCAGCCTAAGCATGCCACACAGGCCTACCCGGATAGACATCTTTTGCCTCCTGTGGATTTGTTTCAGGAATAACTACTCTACACATCTATCCCCCTAAGACGGAATGTGTCGGCCGGATCAGTCTGCGCGGACAGCGCAGGCTGATCTGGTAGATACATTACGCAGATGTCTATCGCCGCAGCTGCATTTTGGGGCATTTTGAGAAAAATGTGTAGGCACGTGCCAACAGTGCCTAAAGGAAGCTACGCCCCTGTCAGTGTTTCCGCTATAATTACTCCTGACACTGGTGCATCCGTCGTCATGTTATCCCCAACGACAAGGGCCTTGGAAGGAGGCCATTAAATCGCCATTGTGTCTGCTCAAAGTATTTGGCATGATTGATTTAATAAATTGATTGGTGTTTTACGCAAATTTCAACAATTTTTCAGTTATATCACGACGTTTCCTGGGTAAGTTACGAGTATTATTGGTACAATTATCGTGACACTAGCCAGTCAGTCAGTTATATCACGACGTTTCCTGGGTAAGTTACGAGTAGTATTGGTACAATTATCGTGACACTAGCCAGTCAGTCGTAATGCCTACCCCGCAACTCTGAGCGCAAAGAAGGGCAGCCATCACTACACATTGTAAAGTCTTTGGTGTGACTCATTTGTCATGACCTGAGATATATACATACTTGTTTGTTGATACTATCGGCATATTATCGAAGTCGTCTGCTGCAGATGTATCGTATATGGGAACGGGTTTAACAACTATGAATGACAAAATGTATATATTAATTGTTGGAAACTGGTACACAAACATTCAGAAAGTGATAATACTGTGAATCCTCTTCTATACTCGACGTAATATCATGCCAGACCCCTATGCGTACATGTAATATCGCTAATACATGTAGGATGCATATAACTATTTTGAAGTGCACACGTCTAGGTTTTATTCATATAACTCTTTCCAACATAAATATGTATTTTGACGCATTTGCAGCATGCGACTTTTGGACAAAACAAGACATTGCTATTGATGAGCAATTTTCCTTTGTTCATTTCAACACGTTTCTATTACCATAAACATCCTTTCTTTTATATATAGTTTCAACATGTTTGCTTAGATGCCGTTTTCAAAGCCGTATCGTGCTGATTCCAAGTTGGCGAACCAGTACGGTGATATATAAAAACAATTAGCATATTCCCGTGTATCATGCTAATTAGTTTAGAATGAAACAGTATAATAAGAATATATAAAATAAATTGAAAAATTAGAAATTTATATTAGGGATTCCGTTATACCCGCAAGCACTTGCAACATATACACTCCCTGTGGATGCTCTATATCTACCCTGGGTAATAGATAGCAATAGCCATGGACTTATAAACAGATGTATATGTCTTTGGAATCACATTATGCTCTGTCAGTAATTAAGTAGCCCAGGGACCCTGAGTAGCCTAAACACGAAAGTCCCCAATCGAGGGAAAGTTTTCATTAACTAGCAACTTGATAACGGTTAATTATAGTATCGTACCTGATGTTTAGCAGTTAAGAGTTTTGTAATATTTGACGTATTTTTTTATGTCTCTGTTTAAATGCAAAAAAGGGATTGATCATAATCATGTGTGTGCATTTACTTTGCATACCTGAAAACCAGGGCACACCAATTCGGTCATTTTTTATAATTGTTTATCAATTGACTGTATTTTGGTGTATTTGATACATTCTCTAGAGTATATTGAGGCAGGGTGAGTGTTTAATACACTCACCCTGATTGAGGACAGGTCGATGATACTTCTGGTCAATGATGAATTTATACGTCTCTGTTCTGGCGCACCGCTTTTCTCAGGGGTTCGGTTAAGAGAATTTGTTCCACCAGTTAGTGGAATTAACGAAACAAGTGGAAGGTCGACGACGATTGAACAATTATTTCCAGGCATTTCACTTGAAATTACAGCAAGTGTTGATTTATTCTCAGCAGATTCATAACAGACACGATAAACAGATTCTTTCCAATACAGCAATTAGCAACTTGTGTGTCAAGAAGTCAGGTTAGTTGAAATACAGGTTTTTTTATAACATGCATAGTAACCGGATACTCTACATTTTTGGATAGCTTAATTACGGGTGCAGGAGAACTCGTCGAACTGCAAACTCGTCGTACTAGTAATATAGAGTAACCATTAGGATAACTCGTCGACCTAATGATTATATAGTACTATATACTTAGTAAGGATAATTATCGATTATAGTAACTTTGAAGTTAAATATATGATAAAAACTTTAATTTAATAATAAGATGTTTGTTTATAATAAATACTTATAATTATATTGAAATTGATTCGTCATTTAATTACATTGTGTGCCGCGTGTTTTGTGGATAATTGTGGGCATACTTCTTAGTGTGAAGTCTTGGTTAAATTATTAAAGAAATGTTTAATGGACAGACGGCTTTATAAATCATACATCATGTTAATTGCTCATTAAAAATACATGTGAAAATAAAAATTGATGTTTGTCTTTTGTTATACCCTCTGTTTGTTTCACCTTTGAATTCATTGCCCATATATATATAAAAAAAAATCCCAAGATAAGTTATTTCTCAGAAATACTTGAAATGAATGTGTATATGTGTATTAGTTGTTCAAGCAGGGTTAGTGAACGAATGCATGCATTATGCTGCGACAGTTGCAGTTGCTGGCAGCATCGTGTCTGCGAAAACGGTAAGAATTTATTATTTCTTCCTCTATATCTATATCTCTCTTTCTCCTATCCTCTCTCTCTTTCTCTCTCTCACTTCTGTCTCTGTCTGTCTGTATCTCTCTCTATCGCTCTCCCCCCTCCCATCCCCTTTTATCTCCCCTCTATTTAATGTTCATATAATATCAAATCAGCAAAAGGATAAGTGAATGTGATTTAAAAAGAAGAGTTGAAATAATGTAAGAAATGGAGACGTCCTTAATAACTTCTTCTTTTTTCTACATTATTTCAGTAATTCCTCTTAAGACCAGAATAAAAGGATGAATTTGAAAACATCTGACAAGTTAAAATAATATATGAAAAGTATAAATCAAGGAATAACAAATATTTATCTAATTCTTTACTATGTGTTTAGATACGAAGATGATGAGCTGACTACAAGCCAGTTGTTGACGATGTGTAGCAGGATTTCAGGACTTGCAACCATTGGCAGTAACGACCGAATACACAACGAGGATTTGTGAATAATTAGACTAAAGTGTTTATACGTGTAAATAATGTAAATAATGTGTACTATATATATATATATTTAGGAAACATATCTTTAAACATTTTATATACTAATTTCATTCTGTTAATGAAAAATATATTGAAGCAATAAAAAGAAAATGATTTAAATGATTAATTTACAAACACATTAAATATATGAATAAAAACCATAATATTTTAAAACTAATTGAATTTGTTGTTGTTATCTTTTCAATCCAATTGGTCAATTAACCCTTTCCCTCATATAGACGCTTTCTGACGCCTATGCAGCAGACGGCTTTTTGAAAACATAGTAACAAAAGAAGAAATTGCACAAAACATGCAATTTCTCCTTTTGTCACAATGTTTTCCACTTTTTGTCATAGGTTATCCATTCAATTATGGAGATTTTCTATTTTTTGACAAAATACGCTCAAAGTCGTCTGCTGCAGAATTGTTGTATGAGGGAAAGGGTTAACACCTTACTTTAACACTAACACCTTCATATCGATATAGATTGTAAAGTACTATATAATCCTTAAGTTGACGAGTTATCCTAATGGTTACTCTATATTACTAGTACGACGAGTTTTCAGTTCGACGAGTTCTCCCGAACTCCTTAATTACAATAATACTTCTTTTTGCAAGGGATGTGTAAATTCACAAATGTCTTCATATCCATTAAAAAAGCAGCTGCCAAATAATTTTCTTTTTAATGGAGAATATATAAGATATGTGTCCCTACATTATTGTCACATATATATATATATTGTAACGTGCTGGGATCCCTTCAGCGAAAAGTATACTCAACCCTGAAGGGGTCCACTTGTCTTATATGTGTAAGTTAACCCTAAACTCCATCACTTCGAAACGGTGATGTAAATTTGCATATCAAATGCAACGTATACCGAACGTTTTCGTTACACTACTTCCCACTCCGAGAAGACTCTTCCCGAGTCTTGGCATGGGTTTCCGGGTAAGGCAACTCCGGTATGGCAGTTGTCTTCATCCCACATCTGTCACCAATGTAACGTGCAGGGCTAAAGACGCAGAAGATCCCTTCAGCACTTGTCTTATATATGTAACCCTAAACTCCATCACTTCGAAACGGTGATGTAAATTTGCATATCAAATGCAACGTATACCGAACGTTTTCGTTACAATATATATATATATATATATGGGTTGGTGGAATTGAGCAACTATCAAAATACTCAGTCAGATATTTACAAGACATGTCTAAAGGAGATAATTTTCTCGAAAAGAAAATCTTTGAAATAAATTATTTCTATATAAATGATTTATACAACACCTGTCAATCATCACAAATCACTTTCGATCAACACTCTGGCTGGATTAGGATAAGGTAAATGTAAATTAATGAAACTTGGGAGTCTTGGCGCAAACCCTTAGTGATTGCACTAGTAATCAAAGTGATGTCAGACACAAACAGGTGAGAGTGATTACAGCAGAGCCTGATAGGTAGAATGTGGGATTAGCCTCATGTTCTGTATTAGATATCAAATTGTCTATTTTTTTATTCTTTTTCTGTCATTGCTTAATTTATACAGGGTCTTTCAAATACTATTTGAAAGACCCTGATTTATACAAAAGCAAATTAACTTTATAAAAACTTGCCAACACGTACATAAGAATGAGCCTTGAGGCATAAAGAATTGAAGATATGAGACCTTCCAGGGCTGCAGATAACTTTTGTATTGAATTTGGTATTTACCCCATTTTTTCGAGACAATTCCTTTTTGTGTCACCTGCGTAGCATGGTAGGCACTTAGGGATTACTTTTTTTTTTGTCCGGCGTCTGTCTCCTGTCTGTCGTCACACTTTTTCGTCACGTTTCCAATAACTTTTTTTCTACTCAATGGATTGGATTGAAACTTCTGACAAATGTTTATATCAATCTTTGTGATGAGTTCACAAAAGGGGGATAATCCAAATATATTTATATCAGAGTTATCGCCCCTTTTCTGTCAAAAATAAAAAAATTCTGACAAGGCGCCGGCAGGTGACACATGTGCTCCGGGGAGCACTCCATTCTAGTTTAAATTGAGTAACAGGAATAATTTTACCGGTAACCCCATCATTTTTTTCAAATTAATTTTTTTGTATGACCATTTTTAACAGAGTTGAAATCATTGAGGCAAAGGGAGACATGATGAGCAAATTCTCCATTTCTCACAATATTTCAATGTTGTTTAACTTATGATTCTAATTGTTGGCCAATCTAATCTATACATGTATTTTGGAGAGCCCCAATTTGCCCAGACCCTTTTTAAATTTAATTTTGTTTTCATCATGATCTGTATGCACAGCACAGTGTACAGCTAAGGTTAGTATTTGTCTCGTTCACATCCAGAAATGCATATTTTTTCTTCTATTCGGATCTTGTTTTCAGTTTAATTCAATGTAAGTTATTTACACAACACAAATGTAAACAATTGCTTTATTAACCTTTTGCTTGCTTTACAGTACCCATCATTTTATTAGCTCGACTATTCGAAGAATATGAGAGCTATACTACTCACCCTGGCGTCGGCGTCGGCATCGGCGTCGGCGTCCACGTCACACTTTGGTTAAGGTTTTGCATGCAAGTTCTTAAATACTACATGTATTGCATTGAAACTTTCTACAACCCTACCAAACTATCACACCAATGTAGATTATCAAGTTAGATAACTCTATCCTGCATTTTATGCAAGTTATGGCCCTTTTTTACTTAGAAATTCTGGTTAAAGTTTTGCGTGCAACTAAAGTAAGAGTCCATATCTCAGTATTTAATTGATGCATTGCATTGAAACTGTATACAGCACTACCCAACTATCACACCTATGTAGATTATCAAGTTAGATAACTCTATCCTGCATTTTATGCAAGTTATGGCCCTTTTTTTACTTAGAAATTCTGGTTAAAGTTTTGCGTGCAACTAAATTAAGAGTCCATATCTCAGTATTTACTTGATGCATTGCATTGAAACTTTCTACAACCCTACCCAACTATCACACCTGTGTAGATTATCATCTAAGATAACTCTATCCTGCATTTTATGCAAGTTATGGCCCTTTTTTTACTTAGAAATTCTGGTTAAAGTTTTGCATGCAACTAAATTAAGAGTCCATATCTCAGTATATACTTGATGCATTGCATTGAACCTTTATACAACCCTACCCAACTATTACACCTATGTAGATTAACAAGTTAGATAACTCTATCCTGCATTTTAGGCAAGTTATGGCACTTTTTTTTACTTAGAAATTCTGGTTAAAGTTTTGCGTGCTACTAAATTAAGAGTCCATATCTCAGTATTTACTTGCTGCATTGCATTGAAACTTTCTACAACCCTACCCAACTATTACACCTGTGTAGATTATCAAGTATGATAGCTCTATTCTGCATTTTATGCAAGTTATGGCCCTTTTTTTACATAGAAATACTGGTTAAAGTTTTGCGTGCAACTAAATTAAGAGTCCACGTCTCAGTATATACTTGATGCATTGCATTGAACCTTTATACAACCCTACCCAACTATCACACCTATGTAGATTATCAAGTATGATAACTCTATCCTGCATTTTATGCAAGTTATGGCCTTTTTGGACTTATAAATTCTGGTTAAAGTTTTGCATGCAACTACATAAAGAGACCATCTCTTAGTAACTACTTGATGCATTGCATTGAAACGTTATACAGCCCTTACCAACCAGCATTTTATGCAAGTTATGGACCTTTTTGGACTTAGAAATTCTGGTTAAAGTTTTGCAACTACATTTAGAGTGTAATCTCAGTAACAACTTGAACAATTGTATTGAAACTTTATACAACCTTTCCCAATTGTACAACTATAAACACAACCAATTAAGATAACTCTATCCTGTATATGGTGCAAATTGTTGCCCTTTTTTTACTTAGAAATTATGGTTAAAGGTTTGCGTGCAAATACATTAAGAGTCCATATCTTAGTAACTACTTGATGCATTCCATTGAAAGGTTATACAACCCTATCTAACCATCAAACCTATGAAAATAATCATGTTAAATAACACTATCCTGCATATAATGCAAATTATCACCCACTAAGAAATTGTGGTTAATGTTTTGCATGCAACTACATTAGAGTCCATTATCTCGGTAACTTAAATAAGCGGTGGAATAGTCGAGCGCGCTGTCCTCCGACAGCTCTTGTTAAAATCAAACTACTTTTTCTGACAATTCTTTTGCTTCTTTAAGCAAATACGCTTCTTATAAATGTGTAACCATGTCTTCCACGAGCAAAAGTACAAGTTGGCTAGCCGCTTTTGTAAACAGTGAAGATCCAGATCAGAATGTGTGTTTGCACTATCTGATCGAGAAATGCACCGTCCACCTAAACAAGGGTAGTCTAGATTATGATAAAATGGTGCTGATGTAAAGGTTGAGACTGTACTGTTAAGAAATACCAACTTGTACTTTTTCCCATAATGAATGTGTTTTTTTTGGATGAATTGTTTTTCCTGTAGCTTATGTATCTCCTTTTGTAATTTCAGAGTATCTACAACTATGTTGCCAAAGGATTCCCACAAGAGATCAATCGTCAATCAGATATCCCAGTACATCCCTTCCTTCACAGATGTGTTTGATGAAGAGTCATTCTACATTTTTGCTTTCATCTTTGTTTGTGCCACTATTTGTTTAGTAGTGTTTCTGGCTAAACGCATTGACATCAAAGATCTTGGGCATAAAGACTAGACATCAACATGGGTGATTCTATAAAAAATAAACATTTTAGGAATGATATAGATCTATTTTTAACGGTATTAACGTAAATAATTCAAAGGTCCAAAATGAGAAGATTTGTTGTATTGTTTTTGACTTTTTTATTGTCTTTCACTGATATTATTATATCAACAATACTCTATTGTCATGGCGATCATTTGTCACTATTTAAGTTTTTACCAATGTACACATTTACAAGTTCCGTTTTTGAGTTGTGGTGCTTATCCGTCCTTCGTGCATCCATTTTACTAGGACTATTTCTTGGTATCATTAGAAATCCAGTTGCTGCAGTTTCCAGACTCAATTCTTGGAAAGGACTCTTTTACTATTTGTCTGGAGCTCTCTGTATGTTTACTTTAATAAAACTGCTTGCAGTGTCAGAACATGAATCTAAAATCCATGACAGCTGGTTCTGGGGCTTGTTTTCATGGTCCCTGACTGGTTCCATTGGATTTGCTGTCCTGATAACCCTACTTGGACATATAAAAGGGACACAGTCAGACAGACTGACATCACTGAGGATTAATGCAGATGAAACTGATCCACTTCTTGGAGAAAATGCCTCCGGAAACAAGGAGAAGGAACAGAGTGAACATAAAGGTATATTTAACCCTTTCCCCTATACAACAAATCTGCAGCAAACGACTTTGAAAGTATCTAGGCAAACACACGAGAAGCTCTATAAATGAAGGTATAATACTGAAAAGAGTTGAAAACATTGAGGCAAAAGGAAAGATTGCTGGTTTTCAAAAGTCCTCTGCTGCAGAGGCATCAGAAAGGTCTACATGAGGGAAAGGATTAAGATAAACTCCATCATGGCTCCATATTTCATATTCTTGTAACCCTTTCAAACATACATCAAATCTGCAGCAGACACTTTTTAAAACGTCTAGGAAAATATTTTGTAATTATCTATACATATATGTACATATAAATAAAACTTAAAAGCAAAATTATTAGACAAAGTTGAAAATATTGTGGCAAAAGGAAAATTTGCTTATTCTCCTTTTGATATGATGTTTTCAAAAGTTGTCTGCTGTAGAGATATCATAATGCTTCTATAAGTAATAAAAGGTAAAATCATTGTTTGAATTCCAAATTTTATGTTGTGGGTACTCAAAATAATTGATGCACTCAATCAACTATTGTGAGTACCTACAACTAAGGTATAACACTTTCCCTCCAGTAGATACATTTTTAAGCATCTGCAACTGGTAAAGTGTTTTACCTTTATAATAGTTGCTTTGCTGGAATTATGGCCCTTCTTTTGCTAAGTTTTATGATAGAATTTGGGTGAGAGTATACAGCAAGGGTCATAACATGTTCATCATTATATTTGGACCTCTTATGAAAAGGGCCACATCTTTGCTACACATGGGAGACAGTGTCTGCTTTCTTTGTATAGGAATCAAAGGTTGGTTCTATCAAGGTTGAAAATCGACTCATTTTTAATTTTAGCTTGTCTGTTTTTCGGATACCATTGGCGTCTGCATCGTCACAAAACTTTTAAACTCACCTGATAACTCTATAGCGCTCTACATTTTCGAATGAATCTTGGTACGCATCTTCCAGGGAACAATATGCATGTCTATTCAAAGTCACATAACTCTATATTTAATAATTATTCAGTGCCGCTTTTTATTACTGTGAAAAAAGCAGACACGCTGTTGTGTTTGCTTGCGGCCCTCTTGTTAAATAATTTTGTTACTAGGCACCGTGGTAGTTTATAAATGATTTTTATTCTATTTCATATTTATCTATTCAGTCTATTCAAACTTCACTGTTCTATAAACCAAAATGATAGTGTTCGCTACATGCATGTACTGAATTGCAGAATTTCACAAACCAGCAGACAGTTTTCATGGAACAACACAATTGTTAGTTTAACCCTTTCCCTAATACGGCAGTTCTGCAGCAGACGACTTTAAACGTATTTTGTCAAAACATAGGTTATCCATTCAATTGGATAACCTATGACTAAAAGTGGAAAACATTGATTGTGGCAAAAGGAGAAATTGCACGTTTTGTGCAATTCCTTCTTTTGTCACTATGTTTTCAAAAAGCCGTCTGCTGCAGAGGCGTCCGAAAGCATTTATATGAGGGAAAGGGTTATATAGAACATTTTGAATGACAGGCTTACATGAATTCCGATCATTTAATACATGATTGTTATTTTATAAATTTTCCATTGCAGAAAAGAAAGTGAGCAAAGGAACAATTAGAAGACTGATCTCGTTTGCTAAACCAGACTGGCTATTGTATTCCATTGGATTTATATTCCTTACTATTTCTGCTACAGGTATGTTCATCAGGCCACCTTCAGTCTTTTCCAACATGCTTGTATTTTCACTCCCCTGTCCCACATACAACGAATCTGCAGCAGACAACTTTGAAAACATACCTGAACAAAATTGGAAACTCCCTGTAAATGAAAGTACAATAATGGATTAGAGTTGAAAACATGGTGACAAAAGGAGAAATTGCTTGTTTTGAGCAATTTCTTCTATTGTCACCATGTTTTCAAAAAGGTGTCTGCTGCAGAGGCATCAGAAAGTGTCTATATGAGGGAAAGGATTAAAATGCATCTGCAGCATATACTTTTTGAAAACATTGTAGCAAAAGGTGAAATTGCTCATAATGAACTGTCACAATGAGATCTGATGAATACCTATATCAAGTCTTCTTGTTAATTTTTCAGAAAATACTGTTCACATCTGCTGATAATTTTTCATACAGAGTTCAAAGTATTGAGGGGAAAAAAGAGATTGAGAGCTTGAAGGAATTTGTCTTTATCCTACAGAGTTGTCCTAAGTCTTCTCCCATAGAACCGAGCCCCGGTAGCTCAGTCGGTAGCGACGCGGGCTGTCAATCCAGGGGTTGTGAGTTCGAATCCCGGCTTGGCCAACTTTCTTTCCGAGAATTGACAAAAGTCAATGCGACATGCATCATTCGTCTACCACCAATGGGCTAAGTCTATGTAGAAAAGCAGCCAGTTGCTTGGGAAGATTTTTGTGTGGAGTACTGGTGTGATGAGAAATCCAGAAAATGCATGAGTAGGTGAACTGGCCGCCGTGATATAACTGAGAAATTGTTAAAAACGGCGTTAAACCTCAATCAATCAATTCTTTCATAGGTGCATCTAAAGCAATCCATATCAGGGAAAAAAGTAAAGCGAATAGTAACAACACTAACTCATTCTAAACATACAAACGCTTTCCGACGCCTTTGAAGCAGACTACTTTTAAAAACATTAAAATGTTTTCAACTCTATTCAATGATTAAACTTTCATTGATAGAGGTTCACCGCACTTTTGCCAAGGTGTTTTCGAAGTTGTCAGCTGCAGGTTTGTTGTATGTGAGAAAGGGTATAATATTTGTGACCTATGCTCCAAGAATACCAACTTAAGCATATATTCATAACAAGTTTTAGCGAAGGTCTATTAACACATCCATGCTAAATTATTGAAATACACATTTACAAGTTAGATGCTTCTTCATTTCTCCTGTTACTAATAAGCAAACAATGCAGAACCAGATGATACTGTGTGGTTTCACATTATGATCTCAATCCACACTGGTCATGACCCATAAAGGGTTGTTTTTCCTGTAGTGTCACTGGTTTATTGTATATCAGGAGAGATTTTTATCCCCTTCTATACAGGGAAGGTTGTAGATGTCAATGGTTTATTGTATATCAGGAGAGATTTTTATCCCCTTCTATACAGGGAAGGTTGTAGGTGTCACTGGTTTATTGTATTTCAAGAGAGATCTTTATCCCCTTCTATACAGGGAAGATTGTAGGTGTCACTGGTTTATTGTTTTTCAGGAGAGATCTTTATCCCCTTCTATACAGGGAAGGTTGTAGATGGTATAGTTATAGACAAATCACAAGCAGAGTTCACTAAGGCCATTGTGACTATGGCACTTATATCAGTTGGAAGGTAATATTGATGTTCTGTCTTGAACCTTTCCCTCATACAGACGCTTTCTGACGCCTCTGCTGCAGACGGCTTTTCGAAAACATGTTGACAAAAGAAGTAATTGCTCAAACCGAGCAATTTCTCCCTTTGTCACCATGTTTTCAACTATATTCAATTATTATTCTTCCATTTAAATAGAGTTTCCATGTATGTTTTCAAAGTCATCATTTGCAGATTTGTTGTATGTGGGAAAGGGTTAACCCTTTTCAGCTTTCAGACGCAACTTGAGCTTATGACTTTAAATTATTATGGTGAAATGAGAAATTGCTTATAATTATCCATTATTGTGTCGCCTGCTTTGGCCGGATGACACATAGGAATTACTTCTCTGTGGGTCTTTCACTTTCTGACTTATTGGCAGGTGACATATCTGTTCCATTTTACACTCTTTGTAGTCTAGATGTTTACAAAGCTGACCTCTGCATAGTTGTTGTATATGAATATAGGAAAGTTTAAAATTATATTTAAAGACTAAGAGTTGTCTTTTGTAAATTTTCACAAATTCTGTCATGCATACCAGGAAAAGTGTTAATTGTTTAAATACTGTTATATTATTTCGAATTTTTCCATGAAATTATGTCTGAAGAAAAAGACTTCTGGAAAGTCTGAAGTATGATTTTGCTTCAGAATTGAAAAGAAATTGTGAAAAATTGTCTGCTGCAGAGAAGTAAAAGATTAGAAGTATTAATTTGAAAAAGTGTTGAAAACATTGCAGGAAAAGGAGAAATAGCCCATCATGACCAGTTTTCCTTTTCCTATAAAGTCTTAAAAAGTTATCTGCTGCAGATGTATCAAAACGTTATCTGTATAATGGAATGTTGTAGTGCTTTTTGCCACTCTGATTACCCATATACTAACTCAAAGCAGCTTATGTCTTTAACCCTTTCCCTCATATAGACGCTTTCTGACGCCTCTGCAGCAGGCGGCTTTTTGAAAACATAGTGACAAAAGAAGAAATTGCACAAAACGTGCAATTTCTCCTTTTGCCACAATGTTTTCCACTTTTTGTCATAGGTTATCCATTCAATTATGGAGATTTTCTATGTTTTGACAAAATACGTTCAAAGTCGTCTGCTGCAGAATTGTCGTATGAGGAAAAGGGTTAAACAGATTTTCCATATTATTGGTGTTTTTTTTTAATTTGGTTGCTGTAGAATTGTTGTAAGTGGGAATAGGTTAACCCTTTCCCTCATACAACAATTCTGCAGCAGACAAAAAGTGGAAAACATTGTGGCAAAAGGAGAAATTGCACGTTTTGTGCAATTTCTGCTTTTGTCACTATGTTTTCAAAAAGCCTTCTGCTGCAGAGGCGTCATAAAGCGTCTATATGAGGGAAAGGGTTAAAGGTAAGCATAATTAGAGAATAGAATTTAAAACATTTTGGCTATATTTTTAGCTCACCTGAGCTTTGCTCAAGGTGAGTTATTGTGATTGCCTTTTGTCCGGCGTCTGTCGTCCGTCGTGCGTCAACTTCTTCTCCTCAGTAACCAGTGGGTCAATTTGGATGAAACTTCACAGAAAGCATCCTCTCAATGACCTCACCAGAATTCCTTCAAATGTTTGGGATCCATGCAAAATTCTGGTTTCCATGGCAACGAAACCGAAAAAACTTCAAAATTCTTCTTCTCCCAAACTGGTTGGCAGATTTTCAAATAATTTTGGCATGGCCGCCAGGGGGGGCGGGGCTATTTTGCCTTATATGGCTATAGTGAAAACTTAAAAAATCTTCTCCTCCGAAAGTGTCAGGCCGATTTTCAAATCATTTTGTAGAAATGTTCCTTGGGTGATCCTCAATCAGATTCCTTCAAGCCATTTTGATTGGTCAAAAAGCATGGCTGCCAGGGGGCGGGGCTATTTTGCCTTTTATGGCTATAGTGAAAACTTAAAAAAACTTCTCTTCAATAAGTGTCGGGCCGATTTTCAAATAATTTTGTAATAATGTTCCTTGGGTGACTTTCTATCAGATTCCTTCAAGCCATGTTGATTGGTCGAAAAACATGGCCGCCAGGGGGCGGGGCTATTTTGCCTTATATTGCCAAAGTGAAAACTTAAAAAATCTTCTCCTCCGAAAGTGTCAGGCTGATTTTCAAATAATTTTGTAGAAATGTTCCTTAGATGACCCTCTATCAGATTCCTTCAAGCCATGTTGATTGGTCGAAAAACATGGCCGCCAGGGGGGGGGGCGCCGCGGGGCTATTTTGCCTTATATGGCTATAGTGAAAACTTAAAAAATCTTCTTCTCCGAAAGTGTCAGGCCGATTTTGAAATAATTTTGTAGAAATGTTCCTTGGATGACCCACTTTCAGATTCCTTCAAGCCATGTTGATTGGTCAAAAAACATGGCCGCCAGTGGGCAGGGCTATTTTGCATTATATGACTATATTGAAAACTTAAAAAATCTTCTCCTCCAAAAGTGTCAGGCAGATTTCCAAATAATTTTGTAGAAATGTTCCTAGGGTGACCATCTATCAGATTCCTTCAAGCCAAGTTGATTGGTCGGAAACGATGACTGCCAGGGGGCGGGGCTTATATAGATCAAGTTAAAAAAAACAAACAGGTGAGCGATTCCAGGGCCATCATGGCCCTCTTGTTTTCAAAAGTCATCTGCTGCAGATGTGTCATAAAGTGTCTGTAAGTTGGAAATGGCTAAACATTTACCTGATATGATACTATAACAGTTGTCTGCTTAGAAAACAGCTGATGTCAAAATCTTTATTAACCCTTTCCCACATATAGACACTTTCTGACGCCTCTGCTGTAGACGACTTGAAAACATTGTGACAAAAGGGAAAATTGCTCAAAACAAAACTCAAAACAAGTAATTTCCCCTTATGTCACAATGTTTTCAACTCTATAAAATAAATAGATTTTAGCAATTTTGTATAGGTATTTTCAAAGCTGTCTGATACAGAATGCCTGTATCAGGAAATGTGTTTTAATCAAATCAAACCAAGTCGCTTTTTGTACTTCTGTCTACTAGTTTTTCAAGGTTTCTGGAAGCTTTAATTAAAAACTTTTACTTCATCAGCCTTATATTTATTTTTCTCTTGCAGTGCCATTGCTGCGGGGTTAAGAGGAGGTTGCCTAAAGCTTGTTAATCAGAAAATTAATATAAGAATACGTAACACATTATTTGCGGCCATTTTACACCAAGAAGTTGCGTTTTTCGATAGCATACAAACAGGTGATTTGTGATGCTTCTCACTTTCTCTGATACCCGACTGCTTGCTAAATATAGACGGAGTATAGCTTTGTTGGATGTTGATATTGTCCCTTTTCTGTTGTATTAACTCACCTTTTGTTTTGCTTTAGTGTTGGAGATCCTTTTGTTAACCCTTTTCCACTTGCATATGCATCTGCAACAGGCGGCTTTTGAATTCATTGTTGCAAAAGGATTAAATACTCATAATTAGCAATTTCTCCCCATGGAC
Organism: Serripes groenlandicus; assembly: GCA_031761405.1. Lineage (NCBI taxonomy): Eukaryota > Metazoa > Mollusca > Bivalvia > Cardiida > Cardiidae > Serripes > Serripes groenlandicus. The sequence goes on from JASEVX010000003.1 coordinate 5,576,011, forward strand.
ACAATGTTTTCTCCTTTATTCAACTTTTATGATGAGATGTACTACATTTTTATCTAAATGTGTCTGTTTGTTTGGTTTGGTTTTACTATGATAATTAGCGATCTTGAAACTAGCAATGGGACATTTTTCATAAAATTTGGTTGGGAATTTATTGTTAACAGTTGACTGACTGTATGTCAATATGAAATGATTATCCGTCTAGAACTTTTGTGGGCTAAATTCCTTCATACTTCATATAAAGGTTCAGTGTAATTGGAACCTAGGGAGGTCACATTCCACAGACTAAGTTAAATGTCAAGGTCACAGTGGCTTCTCTGTATCTGTATGAAAGATGTCAAATCCTTCATAATTCATACGACATTCTGTTGCACACCTCTAGGTCAAAGGTCAAGATTACTTTTGCGATAATACATCTGTACAAGACAATGTCAATGTCAGGTATACAGTAGCTATTATACACTATATGAAATGATGTCATTGTCCTAGCACTATTGTTTGTGGGCAAAATTTCCTAGTAAAGCGAGCTTGGGTGACTTCTCGTTTCACAGACCTAGAGCAAAGGTCAAGTTAACGGTGGCTATAATACTTCTGTATGAAACTTGTCATTGCTGAAGCACTTTCTTTAGTAAGCTGAATTTGCTATAAACAGCTTGCCATGTTAATTTTCTAACCTATAACTTCATAACTTCATTTACTTTGGGGTTGGGGGCATTCATACAGACCCTATTTTTCAAATTTCATGCTTGATATATTTTATTTCGGCATCAAATAATATGTTCCGGGTATTCATTAGAACCCTCTCTGAGACAATTTTACGAGTACCAATTACCTTAAGTTAACACCTTTCCTAATCCAAGTCTCTTTTGACCCCACTGAGCAGATGCATTTTCATATATTTGATGGAAATGGTTTTACTGAGCACATTCTTAATTTTCCTCAATGTTGTCAAGTCTTTAACCCTTTCGGCGCCAAATAAATAGAAGAAAGTTGTTCTCAGCGCCAAATAAAATCAGGCGTTTCTTAGAAATAATAGTAACTGATTTCAAAAAAATGTTTTTTGAAATCAGTTTTATTAACAGTCTATGAACATTTTATTTTTATTATACCTTTTTCATTTATTTTTGTTAACCCTGGCACCGAAGTCGCATATATACGACAGCTTGGCTCAGCAGTAACTATACCAGGGGCGTTACAAAAGTAGCATAAATGCGACTTCGGCGCTGAGCCAAGCTGTCGCATATATGCGCCGAAAGGGTTAATAAAAACCTGTTGTTGCATTTGTACAGATTTAACCCTTTTCCACATACAACAAATCTTCTGCAGATGACTTTGAAAATGTCTCGTCAAAATTATGGATAATCTCTTTAAAATGAAGTTAATTTATTGAATAGAGTTGAAATTATTGCAGCAGAAGGAGAAATTGCTTTTAATGAGTAATTTCTTCTTTTGTCAAAATGATTTCAAAAGTAGTCTGCCCCAGGTAGCTCAGAACGCTTATACAAGTGGGAAATGGTTAACCCTTTCCCTCATACGACAATTCTGCAGCAGGCGACTTTGAACGTATTTTGTCAAAACATAGAAAATCTCCATAATTTAATGGATAACATATGACAAAAAGTGGAAAACATTGTGGCAAAAGGAGAAATTGCACGTTTTGTGCAATTTCTTCTTTTGTCTTTATGTTTTCAAAAGGTTGTCTGCTGCAGAGGCGTCAGAAAGCGTCTATATGAGAGAAAGGGTTAACAATGTTTTTCTCAGATATTTTCAAAGCAAATTACTCCAAAACTTATCTTATCAGGTTAATGGTTGAGAAAGGAAACAAAGTACAGATTATTGGGAAAAGACTAATTCACCTCAAAATATCTAGATATCCGATTAATTAACTCTTTTCCCTGCTGACGACTTTGTAAACATCTGGACAATAAAAATCTCTATAAAAGGACTTACTATATATTATTGGTAAAAAGATATGAAAAACTCATTAAGAGCAACACCATCTTTTGCAACGTTTTCAAAAAGTCTTCTGCTGCAGATGTGTCTGCAAGTGGGAAAGGGTCAAAACATCCTCTTTTCTATAATCCTCATCCTTACATTAACAGAAATATTGTTGTTGTTGTTTTTGTAATCACTTTTTAGAGGGCATTTGTTTCGTCTGTTAGTCTGCCATGACCTTCTTGGCGGTATGCATATTATGCACTAAGGGATCAGTATTCCATTTTCTAACCATCTATACATCCTTATATTTTGACTCGGTTATTGTATGCTGTAGATACTGAGTGTCACCTATTATTTGGGTAAAGAACATGAATTTTAATGGACTTTGATAACTAGGTAGATATCAGTGTTAGATAGATATCAAATTTTGCATGCTCATTTTTGTGTTTGTCATTGACACTTGCATTGGTGGTCAAAGTGGGTGATGGTAAGACATATATTTGCGCGTAATTCTTTGTTACCTTTTTGAGATGTAACAAAGAAATTCACTTCTACAAATTTATACAAAGTGATATCAGTCCTAATTTCATGAGCAATATCTCCTTATCTCACAAACCCACAAAAGATTATTTATTGCAGTGGTATTGAATGTCACCTGTGTCAAGAACTGCCTGTGCAACAATATTCTCAAGCACATTACTGAAGTAAAGCAGGCATATCAAGTAAATAACAACATTTGAGACGGTAGCAAAAAAACACAAATATACTATACCTTGAAAAGTATGTTTTGGTGTCAGATTTGCAAACAAAATCTGAAAATTAGAAATTTGTTATTTTACAGATTTTCATATTTTCATATTTTGTTTCTTTGTAATTTCTTTTTCTATTGGTACTTCTAAGTGTATCACAACAGATAAACATTAATCAATACAATTGTGTTAACATATTTACAGCGCCGTAGCAGCTGGCATTCGAGGAGGTATGTTCACCCTAGCAGATGAGCGGTTAAATATACGCATTAGAAATACCCTCTTTTCATCCATTCTCAGACAAGATATCGGATTTTTTGACCTCATGCAAACAGGTGATCATTGGATGCTTCCCTGAACATCTCTAAACCCTTTCCCACATACAACAAATCTACAGCAGACAACTTTAAAAACATTGTTTAAGATAAGCAACTTCATATTCGAGAATGTTTGAAGAAAGATAAAGGAGCCTTTCTTTCTGATGTGCACTTATTTAAAAAAAAATTGGTTTAATTTGATTGTGATTTTGACCCTTTTTCGAGTTAGGGAGGTAGCAATTGTGCACTTTTGTAGCATGCATGATATTTAATTAACCCTTTCCCACATACAAAAAATCTACAGCAGACAACTTCAAAAAATTGTCTAAGTAAGCAACTTCACATTGGGGAATGTCTTAAGAAAGATAAAGGATCGTTTCTTTCTGATATGCACTTTTTTGAAAATTGGTTTTATTAAATTGTAACTGACCCTTTTTCGAGTCAGGGAGGTAGCAATTTTGCCTTTTTGTAGCGTGCATGATACTTAATTAACCCTTTTCTGACATACAACAAATCTAAAGCAAACATCCAGAAATAATTATTTGTAAAACTAGGGGAAAATATGTATAAATGAAAGTATTATTATTGAATGGAGTTTAAAACATTTCAGAAGGATAAATTGATCATTATAAAAAAAAAATTGCCACAGTGTTTTTAGTCCCCTACCGGCGTGCCGAAGGGGACTATTAGGTTTGCACTCCGTCCGTCAGTCCATCTGTCAGTCAGTCAGTCAGTCAGTCCGGCAAATCAGTTTTCCGCACTTTTTTTCTACATGCTTTGAGGTATTGAGCTGAAATTTTGTATATGCCTTTGTAATCATGTGTCACAGATCAAGTTCGCGTTTCCTGGGATTTCGTCAATTTTTTAATGAGTTATGCCCCTTTTTGGACTTAGAATATTCGTTTTCCGCACTTTTTTTCTACATGCTTTGAGGTATTGAGCTGAAATTTTGTATATGCCTTTGTAATCATGTGTCACAGATCAAGTTCGCGTTTCCTGGGATTTCGTCAATTTTTTAATGAGTTATGCCCCTTTTTGGACTTAGTGCAAACCAGTAGGGGACTATGGTATTGCTTGCAATCCAGTTACTTGTTAAAAGTTGTTTGCTGCACATGAAGAAACCATTTTGCTTATATATTTGATATTGACTTTAAAAGAATCAGCAGACAACTTAATACAGTGTAGGAATATGAGATGTTGCTTATAATAAGAACTTTATATACATCTAGTTCCAACCTTACTAACAAGTACCATTTTTGTAGATTTCTGAAATATGTTTATGCATATGTCGTCAAACTTCAAATTGCATATCAAACAATGGATTAACCCTTTCCCTCATATAGACGCTTTCTGACGCCTCTGCAGCAGGCGGCTTTTTGAAAACATAGTGACAAAAGAAGAAATTGCACAAAACGTGCAATTTCTCCTTTTGCCACAATGTTTTCCACTTTTTAGCTCAACTATTCGAAGAATATGAGAGCTTTACTACTCGCCCCGGCGTCGGCGTCTCCATCGCCGTCAAGTTTTAGGGCAAGTTGGGATTTTCATTCATAAGTATTTGTGCTAGGGCTTTCATATTTGGAATATAGTTACATCTTATACCTTTCTTCACATTGAATGCTAAAGATGCTGAGTGTGACCTTCCTTTTGGGAAAAAAAACATGATTTTCGGGGGTTAAAGTTTTAGGGCAAGTTGGATTTTATTTTTTTATCCCCTGCCTATGAAATAGGGAGGGGGATATTGAAATGGCGTTGTCCGTCCGTCCGTCTCTCCGTCCGTCCGTCCTTCCGTCCGTCCTTCCGTCCGTCCGTCCGTCCGTCACTTGCATTTTCTCAGTAACTAGCTGGTAGAATTTCATGAAACTTAAAATAAATATGAACCACTATACTGGGATGATGCCCGTCCAATTTTTTTTTTGATTAGTCAATTTTCCTTGGAGTTATTGCCCTTGATTTTTTGAAAAACCTACGTTTTCAGCCATTTCTCAGTAACTAGCGGGTAGAATTTCATGAAACTTAAAATAAATATGAACCACTATACTGGGATGATGCCTGTTCATTTTTCATTTGGATTAGTCAATTTTTCTTAGAGTTATTTCCCTTGATTTATTAAAAAATCATCGTTCGTAGCCGTTTCTCAGTAACTAGCGGCTAGAATTTGATGAAACTTGAATGTAATATTAACCAACTTCCTGCCATTATTCCCCTCCAACTCTTTTTTGGATTCCTTAATTTTTTTTAGAGTTACTGCCCCTGATTTATTAAAAAATCCACGCCTACAGTTATTTCTCAGTAACTAGCTGCTAGAATTTGATGAAACTTGAATGTGATATGAACCAACATCCTGCAATGAACTTCTTTGGTGAACTTCTACGGCTACAATTTTATCTCAACTATTGATTATTAACCCTTTCACCACATAAATACTCTGTTGAAAATAGTGCAGTTCCAGATAAGACGCCGCTTTTAAAGGTGGCGTCTTATCTTGGACTGCACTATTTTGCAATAATTGATGTTCCCGAGTAAGCAGTTTCGGAAAATACAGTTTTATTTAATCGTCCCTCTGATTTATTTTGTTAAAATATTTTATCATAAAGTAATTCCAGTCGATATTTTATAATTTGGCGCGGAACGGGATAAACCAGTGTCATAACTTTATTCTTTCCCCTTGATCTTGTGCGAAGAAGTTGAAATTTAAAGGTCAATTGCACATTAAACATAAAGACCTTCATGCACAAACAAGCCATCAATTACAAACAAGCCATCGTTGGCGGGGGATATCTTTTCACTGAAAATGCTTGTTTATTTTTTTTTTCTCAATAAGTACTTGTGCTAGGGCTTTCGTATTTGGAATATAATTATACCCCCGATAAACGAAGTTTAGAGGGGGTATATTGGAGTCACCCTGTGGTTGGTCGGTCGGTCGGTCGGTCGGTTGGTCCGTTGCGATTTTCCTTGTCCGGAGCATAACTTTAAAACTAATTGTTGGAATTTAATAAAACTTCATAGGATGATACAACACATTGAGAGGAAGTGCGGTGTACAGGAACCATAACTCTATTTTACCTAAATACAAAGTTATTGCCCTTTGTTACTTTTTCTTGTCCGGAGAATTACTTAATAACTAACAGATGGAATCTAATAAAACTACATACAATGGTAGAGCATAATCAGAGGAAGTGCAGTATATAAGAACCATAACTCTAATTTACATAATTACAGAGTTATTGCCCTTTGTTACTTTTTCTTATTCGTAGAGTCTTGTCCGGAGCATAACTTTAAAACAAATTGTTGAAATTTAATAAAACTTCATAGGATGATACAACACATTGAGACGAAGTGTGGTGTACAGGAACCATAACTCTATTTTATCTAAATACAGAGTTATTGCCCTTTGTTACTTTTTCTTGTCCGGAGAATTACTTACTAACAGATGGAATCTAATAAAACTACATACAATGGTAGAGCATAATGTGAGGAAGTGCAGTGTACAAGAACCATAACTCTAATTTACATAATTACAGAGTTATTGCCCTTTGTTACTTTTTCTTGTTCGTAGTCTTGTCCGGAGCATAACTTTATAACTAATTGTTGGAATTTAATAAAACATCATAGGATGATACAACACATTGAGAGGAAGTGCGGTGTACAGGAACCATAACTCTATTTTACCTAAATACAGAGTTATTGCCCTTTGTTACTTTTTCTTGTCCGGAAAATTACTGAATAACTAACAGATGGAATCTAATAAAACTACATACAATGGTAGAGTATAATCAGAGGAAGTGCAGTGTACAAGAACCATAACTCTACTTTACATAATTACAGAGTTATTGCCCTTTGTTACTTTTTCTTGTTCGTTGAGTCTTGTCCGGAGCATAACTTTAAAACTAATTGTTGGAATTTAATAAAACTTCATAGGATGATACAACACATTGAGAGGAAGTGCGGTGTACAAGAACCATAACTCTATTTTATCTAAATACAGAGTTATTGCCCTTTGTTACTTTTTCTTGTCAGGAGAATTACTTAATAACTAACAGATGGAATCTAATAAGACTGCATACAATGGTAGAGCATAATCAGAGGAAGTGCAGTGTACACGAACCATAACTCTAATTTACATAATTACAGAGTTATTGCCCTTTGTTACTTTTTCTTGTTCGTAGAGTCTTGTCCGGAGCATAACTTTAAAACTAATTGTTGTAATTTAATAAAACTTCATAGGATGATACAACACATTGAGAGGAAGTGCGGTGTACAGGAACCATAACTCTATTTTACCTAAATACAGAGTTATTGCCCTTTGTTACTTTTTCTTGTCCGGAGAATTTCTTAATTACTAACAGATGGAATCTAATAAGACTGCATACAATGGTAGAGCATAATGAGAGGAAGTGCAGTGTACACGAACCATAACTCTAATTTACATAATTACAGAGTTATTGCCCTTTGTTACTTTTTCTTGTTCGTAGAGTCTTGTCCGGAGCATAACTTTAAAACTAATTGTTGGAATTTAATAAAACATCATAGGATGATACAACACATTGAGAAGAAGTGCGGTGTACAGGAACCATAACTCTATTTTACCTAAATACAGAGTTATTGCCCTTTGTTACTTTTTCTTGTCCGGAAAATTACCTAATAACTAACAGATGGAATCTAATAAACCTACATACAATGGTAGAGCATAATCAGAGGAGTGCAGTGTACAAGAACCATAACTCTACTTTACATAATTACATGAGTTATTGCCCTTTGTTACTTTTTCTTGTTCGTAGAGTCTTGTCCGGAGCATAACTTTAAAACTAATTGTTGGAATTTAATAAAACTTCATAGGATGATACAACACATTGAGAGGAAGTGCGGTGTACAAGAACCATAACTCTATTTTACCTAAATACAGAGTTATTGCCCTTTGTTACTTTTTCTTGTCCAGAGAATTACTTAATAACTAACCGGTGGAATCTAATAAAACTGCATACAATGGTAGAGCATAATGAGAGGAAGTGCAGTGTACAAGAACCATAACTCTTATTTACATAATTACAGAGTTATTGCCCTTTGTTACTTTTTCTTGTCTGGAGAATTATTTAATAACTAACAGATGGAATCTAATAAAACTACATACAACGGTAGAGCATAATCAGAGGAAGTGCAGTGTACAAGAACCATAACTCTAATTTACATAATTACAGAGTTATTGCCCTTTGTTATCCAAAAATGAACAAAACAAGAATAACCCGATCCATAACATTGTCCTTTTAAGGTGGGGTTTCTAAATATTTCACAACCTTTCCTATCAGGGCGGCGTTCGGGGGTATTAATCACATTCAGTGATAGTTCTAGTTACATCTAATACCTTTCTTTATATTGTATGCTGAAGATTCTGAGTTTTACCTTCTTTTTGAAAAGACATGATTTTGGGTGGTTAAAGTTTAAGGGCAAGTTGGCATTTTCATTTAATTTTTTAATTTTTCTCTATAAGAATTTGTGCTAGGGCTTTAATATTTAGAATATAGTTACATCTTATACCTTTCTTCACATTGAATGCTGAAGATGCTGAGTGTGACCTTCTTTTTGGGGTAAAAAACATGATTTTTGGTGGTTAAAGTTTTGGGGCAAGTAGGATTTTATTTTATTATACCCCCAAAAAACAAACTTTTGGGGGGGTATATAGGAGTCACTGTGTCGGTCAGTCGGTCGGTCGGTCGGTCGGAAGCCATATTTTGTCCGGCCCATATCTTAACCATGCATCATAGGATTTGAACGAAACTTCATAGGATGATACAACACATTGAGAGGAAGTGCGGTGTACAGGAACCATAACTCTATTTTATCTAAATACAGAGTTATTGCCCTTTGTTACTTTTTCTTGTCCGGAGAATTACTTAATAACTAACAGATGGAATCTAATAAAACTACATACAATGGTAGAGCATAATCAGAGGAAGTGCAGTGTACAAGAACCATAACTCTAATTTACATAATTACAGAGTTATTTCCCTTTGTTACTTTTTCTTATTCGTAGAGTCTTGTCCAGAGCATAACTTTAAAACAAATTGTTGGAATTTAATAAAACATCATAGGATGATACAACACAATGAGAGGAAGTGCGGTGTACAGGAACCATAACTCTATTTTACCTAAATACAGAGTTATTGCCCTTTGTTACTTTTTCTTGTCCGTAGAATTACTTAATAACTAATAGATGGAATCTAATAAAACTACATATAATGGTAGAGCATAATCAGAGGAAGTGCAGTGTACAATAAACATAACTCTACTTTACATAATTACAGAGTTATTGCCCTTTGTTACTTTTTCTTATTTGTAGAGTCTTGTCCGGAGCATAACTTTAAAACAAATTGTTGGAATTTAATAAAACTTCATAGGATGATACAACACATTGAGAGGAAGTGCGGTGTACAGGAACCATAACTCTATTTTATCTAAATACAGAGTTATTGCCCTTTGTTACTTTTTCTTGTCCGGAGAATTACTTAATAACTAACAGATGGAATCTAATAAAACTACATACAACGGTAGAGCAAAATCAGAGGAAGTGCAGTGTACAAGAACCATAACTCTAATTTACATAATTACAGAGTTATTGCCCTTTGTTATCCAAAAATGAACAAAACAAGAATAACCCGATCCATAACATTGTCCTTTTAAGGTGGGGTTTCTAAATATTTCACAACCTTTCCTATCAGGGCGGCGTTTGGGGGTATTGCATAATCACATTCAGTGATAGTTCTAGTTTTTTTAACTTTTTCTGAATAAGTTCTTGTGCTAGGGCTTTCATATTTGGAAAATAATTACATTTAATACATTTCTTCATATTATATGCTGAAGATGCTGAGTGTGACCTTCTGTTTGCGGTAAAACACATGCTTTTGGGTGGTTAAAGTTTTAGGGCAAGTTTGCTTTTTCATTTAATTTTCTAATTTTTCTAAATAAGTACTTGTGTTAGGGCTTCCATATTTGGAATATAATTACATGTAATACCTTTCTTCACATTGTATGTTGAAGATGCTGAGTGTGACTTTTAGGGGGTAAAAAACATGAATTTTTGTTTGATTTTGAGAATTTTAGATAAATTCTTAATTTTTGGTTACATTTCTTTCTAATTGTGATCATTTATTTATCAAATATAATTCTTCAACATATCAAACGGGTTTTGCATGGTGTCAAACATTAGGAAAACCTTTTTTTAAGGTTTTGCTAATTTTGGACTCAGTTTTAACATTTGCATTTAGCTCAACGTTAAAGTTACATCATTCAAATCACTTCATACTTCACATATTTGTTAAGGACCATCATACAATTAGGTTAGATAACTCCATTGTATCCTAAATATGGAGTAATGGCCCTTGATTGACTTAGGAAATTTTATTTTTAAATTATATTTAAATGTATGTATATCTATTCAGTTGCTTTTACATATAGAATATATAATATGATTTAATAGTACTTAAGTGCAATATAATGAAATAGTGCTTTATGTGAATAAGCGGCATGTAGTCGAGCGCGCTGTCCTCCGACAGCTCTTGTTGTCATAGGTTATCCATTCAATTATAGAGATTTTCTATTTTTTGACAAAATATGTTCAAAGTAGTCTGCTGCAGAAATGTCATATGAGGGAAAGGGTTAACTCTTTCCCATATATATATAAATGTGCATTTTGAGGCATCTGCAGTAGAAACTTTGGCCACAATGTTTTGAACTCTTTATTTTAATCTTTCTTTCATTTATAGATATTTTCCATAGTTTTGCCTAGTCTTCTGCTGCAGATTTCATGACGTTGTATATGGTAACTAAAAGGATTAGTGCTCGAGATGCATACATGAGCCTACCCATGCCTACCCATGCATAAACATACAAATTGGACCTTGACAACACTGATTTTTCTCCTTCTCTACTTTCACTTTCAAACAAGGTCAAAATACTAAAAATAATCAAATCAATCATTTCCAGTGCAATCTATACATATTTAATATAAATTTAAACTCAATGTCATTTATTCAATGCATTTTGGTGATGGTATACACTCATATATACAAACAAAGGTTTTTTTAGGGACTATTTGGCTGTAGCTAGATCAGCATGACTGCAGATGTACATGTATTTGGCGTAATTTGACCTCAAAGAAAAAATTATATACATGTATATAACTAGATTTTTTAGCTCGACTATTGATAATGAGAGCTTTACAACTCGCCCCGGCGTCGGTGTCTGCGTCTCTGTTTTAGTCTTAGTTTTAGGGCAAATTGGTACTTTTCTATCATAAGAACTTGTGCTAGGGCTTTCATATTTGGAGTATGGTTACATCTAATACCTTTCTTCACATTGAACGCTGAGGATGCTGAGTGTGACCTTCTTTTTGGGGTAAAAAAACAACATGATTTTGGGTTAAAGATTTAGGGCAAGTTGGCATTTTCATTTTTTTTTCTCAATAATTACTTGTGCTAGGTGTTTCATATTTGGAATAGAAGCCTATTGATTGTACATGTCAACGGGCAAAGGCGGGGTCATTTGGCAAAGGCCAAAGTCGGAGACAAGGACAAATTACACTTACTTCTCTGGTACATAACATTAATAACAATTTAATAAAGGCAAGGACAAATAACATGTTTTCTGGTTCATAACATTAATATCTAGGTCATTGGCCATTTTTTTAGCCATATTTTTAAATTGAATACCGAGGGGATGCATCCACTTTGCAGTGCACTTGTTCTATTCTGCATATAATGCAAATTATGGCACTTTTTTTACTGAGAAATTCTGGTTAAAGGTTTGCATGCAACTTCATTAAGAGTCAATATCTCAGTAACTACTCGATGCATTGCATTGCAACTGTATACATCCCTTACCAACCATCACACCTATGTTAATAATCAAGTTAGATAACTTTATCTTGCATTTAAGGCAAAATAGAGCACACTTTATTATTTGACTTAGAAAGTATTTGTTAAAGTTTTGCATGCAACTACATTAGAATCAATATCTCAGGTACAAATAAGCGGTGGAATAGTCAAGCCACTGTCTTACGGACAGCTCTTGCTACTTTTATCACAAGGTTTTCAACTTCATTTGATAATTGTTCTTTAATTTAAAGAGAGTTGCCATATTTAGTGTTAAACTGTTTCGTCTCCAACTCATCATGTTTAGATTGAGATTCCTAAAATATGAACTCTCCCTCATGCAAAGCTGGACAAATTAATTTAAAAAAATCAGCATTGAAAGGGTTACTGTATATACTAAGATTTAAGATTGATATGATACATTGTTATTTTACAGGAGATATAACATCCCGCTTAACTTCTGATACCACTACTATGAGCGATGCTCTTGGTTTGAACACGAACATATTTCTTCGAAATATCATCAAGGCTGGGGGTGTGATTTTCTTCATGTTAAAGTTGTCATGGCGACTAACTTTGGTCACTCTGATTGGTCTGCCCTGCATTCTAGCTGTCTCTGAAATTTATGGAAAGCACTATAAGGTTAGTATGAAGCTCAATCCAGCGTTGCTTTATGTGGTTGATTTATCCTTGACCAGGTACAAAAGACTTCTGACACCTTTTACAAAAGACAACTGTTTTATAAAGAGATATATAGGGGAAAACTTGAAAAATCTTGAAACAGCATAGTCCAGAGCTTAGATATGTGGTGTGTAGCATTGTCTAGCGGTGAACAACTCTGAAAATCTTCTTGTGAAATACTAACTGGTAAATAAACATTTCTTTAGTGACTTTTAAGTCATATTAACTTTACAAAAGACAGACAACAAAGGGTGTGGTTTATTTTCTGTATGACAGTGGAGCTATACTGGTCCTTTTGAGCCTCTTGAATTAGCTTACCTGTCCGCAAAATGAGTTATTGTGGTTGGCATGACAAATCACATTACATAACTCTGATGAGCGATCCAGGGCCTTCATGGCCCTCTTGTTTAACACTATCAGTGATACAGATGTCTTTTCTGTTTAAGACTTAAAAACATGCTTGAAGAGAATTTCTTCCTTTACCAATATTGTTTGCAATTTGGAAACAAAATTAGTATCTTCAACTTGACATTTTTATATGAATTGTGTCAGATGTTTTAAATCAGCTGAATGTGAACACAACCAGCACTAGATGAATACCCTTTAGACATTCATATCATATAATGATATCAAAATAAGTAAGATAACCATGTGATGTACATGCAAAGTTTGATCAACTAAACCCCCCTTTCTTTGCCCATGAGGCAGGGGGACACACAATAAGAATGGCAGCCACATTCTGTCCCTTGTTTGAACCGTAAGAGCCAGCTAAATGGGTCTTATCAATGCACCTTTTGAGCCCAAGCAGGTTGGGTGGTATTTGTTTTGTACCTTATATATTTTAGCTAGAGTTAGAGTTATTGTGATCGCCTTTTGTCCAGCATCTGTCAACTTCTTCTCCTCAGTAACCAGTGGGTCAATTGGGATGAAACTTAACAGAAAGCATCCTCTCAATGACCTCACCAGATTTCCTTCAAATTTTTGGGATCCATGCAGAATTCTGGTTTCCATGGCAACGAAATGAAAAAACTTCAAAATTCTTCTTCTCCCAAACTGGTTGGCTGATTTTCAAATAATTTTGTAGAAATGTTCCTTGGATGACCCTCTATCAGATTCCTTCAAGCCATGTTGATTGGTCAAAAACATGGCTGCCAGGGTGGCGGAGCTATTTTCCCTTATATGGCTATAGTGAAAACTTAAAAAATCTTCTTCTCCAAAACTGTCAGGCCGATTTTCAAATAATTTTGTAGAAATGTTCCTTAAGTGACCCACTTTCAGATTCCTTCAAGCCATGTTGATTGGTCGAAAAACATGGCCGCCAGGGGGGGGGGCGGGTCTTTTTTCCCTTATATGGCTATAGTGAAAACTTAAAAAATCTTCTACTCCGAAAGTGTCAGGCCGATTTTCAAATAATTTTGTAGAAATGTTCCTTAAGTGACCCTCTATCAGATTCCTTGAAGCCAAGTTGATTGGTTGGAAAATATGGCCGCCAGGGGGCGAGGCTTGTATAGCTAAAGTGAAAAAAAAAAATTAGGTGAGCGAATGTATTATCGAATGTAATTGATTACAATGTAAATAGAAGGTGTGAAACCAATAACATCTTTCCTCTCCACCGCGATATGACGTTCGCTGTGTAAAACCTAAAACAAAATAACAAAACCCCCCTTTCCCGCATTCAACAAGTCCGCATCTTGGAAAATAAATGAAAAATCTGTACAGATTAATTTCTTCAATGTCACAATATTTTCACAAGTTGACTGCTGCAGATCCATCAAATGTGTCTGTATGTGAGAAAGGGTTAGATAGTAATGCAGAGCTCTAAATAAGAGGTGTATTTCATGGTCTGAAATCCTTATTTAACCCTCAAGCACGTCATTGTGGTTACTCCAAATTATTGATTATTTTGAGTATCCACAACATAGAGTTTGATTTAATAATAAGAGATATACTGTGTGGTAATAATATCCTTATCTATACCTCTGTTATTACAATTTATGTTTTTTATCAGAAACTAGCCGAGCAGGTCCAAGACAGTCTTGCTTCAGCTAACAACGTGGCTGAAGAGGCGTGTTCATCAATGAAGACTGTTCGATCGTTTGCCAATGAAGATGGGGAGATAGCCAAATATGCAGAAAAACTTCAGTTTACCTATGGTCTAAACAAGAAACAGTCTATTTTATATGCTGGATTTGTTTGGTGCTCTATGGTAAGTCAAGAGATCTTTTGAAAGAATCTTTTTCTAAATGAATATCTCCAAATACTTCCATCTCAGGGCTATTAATTTATCCCTTTCCCACATACATTGTACTACAATTTTACAGCAGCACTTTAAAAAATACTTAGACAAAAATTTAGAATATCACTATTTATGAAAGGGTAATTAACCCTTTCCCTCATATAGACGCTTTCTGATGCCTCTGCAGCAGACAGCTATTTGAAAACATAGCGACAAAAGAAAAAAATTCTCCTTTTGCCACAATGTTTTCCACTTTTAGTCATAGGTTATCCATTCAATTATAGAGATTTTCTATTATTTGACAAAATATGTTTAAAGTCGTCTGCTGCAGAATTGTCATATGAGGGAAAGGGTAATTAATATAATAATTAATTAATAATATCTAAAACAATGTGGCAATAGGACAAATTGATCATTAAGAGCGATTTCACATTTGGCCACAATGTTTTCCATAGTTAACTGCATTAGATGCATCAAGATGTATCTGTAAGTAGGAAAGGGAATGTTACAAGAACCAATGTCACCTGACATTGCTCATACATATCACGCATTTCACTAATTTTTGTAGTCCCGGGAATTGCGATAAACAAGACCCAATCTGCGTTGCCTGCCAAGTGTGGCCAAGTGTGGCCATAACCTTTTAGCCAAAGCCACATGCTTTCTGCTACTTTTCCTAGTGCATGGGCTGCGCCTTTCCTGTTATTTCTCTTCACGCGCACCATCTTCCATAATTTTTTTCGATTGAAATCCTCTGCAGCCTACCCCTATTGTTTTCCAGCCATTGTCTAGTAGACTCTATACATATTCTTACATATCTGCAAGATTTTCATATTTAATATATCAAGTGAGTCTATAACCAGTCTGAACAGAGGTTTTTACAGGTCACCAGAATTTAGGAAAGCCACTGATGTTATACTGACAAAAATCTAAATATGTAGCATCACTTAACCCTTTCCCTCATACCACAATTCGCAGCAGACGACTTTGAACAAATTTGTCAAAACATAGAAAATCTCTATAATTGAATGGATAACCTATGACTAAAAGTGGAAAACATTGTGACAAAAGGAGAAATTGCTCGTTTTGAGCAATTCCTTCTTTTGTCACTATGTTTTCAAAAAGCAGTCTGCTGCAGAGGCGTCAGAAAGCGTCTATATGAGGGAGAGGGTTAAAGATTTCTCACACCCAGTTGTGGTACATGTATGCCAAAACATAGCCCAAACAAGACCCCCATTTTCTAGACTCGCTCTCAATGGCTACACAGGGTATATATAGCTGGTTAAACCAGAAAACTACAATGAAAACACACAAATACAGTTAAGAACATCATGAAATTGACAATCTGAGCGGAACGTGATTGGAACGAAGTTGGAACGCTTTATGAGCGGAACGGAATGTTGCGCTCTGAACGAAACAATCATAATGATTGCAAAAATCCAATCATTCGCTCATTGAACGGTTGCAACAACTATCCGATAATTATTTTACGAAAATATTTTATTAAAAGTCATATTTGTATACTAAACTTTTGTTTTATAAGACACTCAAGTATCTGATTGAATTAGAATGTAACAAATATTATTAATATGATCATCTCTGTAATACGATTTGCTATTTACAATTGCGCTGAAAAAACTCGTTTGTTAATATTTAGGGTTAAGTAAAAAAAATATAAACGAAACGAAATTGATTTAAGTCAATCAAATCGTTGAACGGATTTTGATCGGAAAAAAGCGTTCCGAGTGAGCGTAAAAAACTGCTCAATCTGAACGGAACGGAAAAAAGCAATCACAATGTTATGAATGAGTGAACGCTTTGAGAGCGAATTGGAACGTGAGGGGAGCGGAACGGAACGGAACGGAGTGGAGCGTGAACGGTAAATTTGTCAATTTCAAGATGTTCTTAACCGTACATTTAACACCTTAGACAAACCTCTGACGAGTTTTAACCCTTTTCCCACATACAATAAATCTGCAGCAAACAACTTTGAAAACATCTCGACAAAAACATGAAAAATCCCCATAAATGAAGGTATAACTACTGAAAAATCTTGAAAATATTGTGGCAAATGGAGAAATTGCTGGTCTTGAGCAATTTCTTCTTTTGTCACATTGCTTACAAAAGTCGTCTGCTGCAAAGGCGTAAGAGAGCGTCTATATGTGGGAAAGGGTTAAATAATAAACAAAACTGGTCAAGATGTCTGACAAGTCAGGAGCAAAGCACTTCTCCTGCCCCCATACAGCCAAATTCTCTCTCCTTGCAACAAAACCCCATTTCACCTGACGTGGCCCATATATTGGTAGTAGAGTGATCTGTCCCATAGATAGACAATGTCTAGCTATGTGATTGTATAAGGGAAATCTGATACAGCCAGTGCCATGTTACATGGCTAGATTATGAAGCGACATGTCATGGTACAGAGCCCTGGTTCGGTCAGACATTTTCAACTCGGTTTTATTTTTTTAGCTCTTGGCCAAAGGCCAGATGAGCTTATGCCGTGGTTTGGTGTCCGTCGTCCGTGCATTCGTAAATCCGTAAACAATTGCTTGTGAACGCGATACAGTCTTCAGTTTTGATTGTATCTCAACAAACTTATACAGTTGTTAGATATCTATGTGAGCTTGGTTCCTTTCGCAAACCAGCCAGATCAGCCCATGCAAGACTGGATTATGGCCCTTGAAATTGTCAAAATTGCTATAATAGAGCTTGTGAACACAATAGAGGCTCAATTTACTATCTGATCTTCACCAAACTTACACAGTAGTTAGGTATCCATGAGAGCTTGGTTCCTTTTGCAAACCAGCCAGATCCGGCCATGCAAGACTGGATTATGGCCGTTGAAATTGTCAAATTTGCTATAATACAACTTGTGAACGCGATGAAGTCTTCAGTTTTGATTGTATCTCCATCAAACTTATACAGTAGTTAGATATCCATGAGAGCTCGGTTCCTTTCGCAGACCAGCTGGATCCGCCTATGCAAGACTGGATTATGGCCCTTGAAATTGTCAAAATTGCTATAATAGAGCTTGTGAACACAATAGAGGTTCCATTTACTATCTGATCTTCACCAATCTTGGTAGTAGTTAAATATTGATGAGAGCTTGGTTTCTTTCGCAAACCAGCCAGATCCGCCCATGCAGACTGGATTATGGCCCTTGAAATTGTCAAAATTGTTATAAAACAGGTTGTGAACACAATAGAGCCTCCATTTACTATCCGATCTTCACCATACATACATGCTCTGGATTGAAAATGACCAAAGAACCATCCCAGTAGAGCATAGGCCCTCATGGGCCTCTTGGTTTTAGAACTCTTTATATTAATTTGCTCAAATGTCCTCTCAGGGAGACGATTCTATTGAGTACCAGGGGTGGCGAAATATGATTTTGACTTACTTGTCCGTTTTTTCAACATGCTATATTGCACTTGTCCATATGATACCCTACAAAATTTCACTTGTCCGCACAGGCTCTGGGACAAGCTGGGCAATACGAACATTGGATTTTGCCACCCCTGAGTACCCTCATCATAGGGTTTGGTTAGATGATAAGAGAGAGATTGTGAACCTCTGTTTGTATGTTTTAGGGTTTGGTTAGATGATAAGAGCGAGATTGTGAACGTCTGTTTGTATGTTTTATTTCAGTTGTTTGAGTTAGCTTTAACTGTGTCGGTGTTGTATTACGGAGGTGGACTTGTCATTCGAGGCGTAATTACTAGCGGAACTTTGATTTCGTTTATTCTGTATCAAATACAACTTGGAGACAGTTTTAATGTAAGTAAATGTACATTTGCTTATATGGTTTTGAACCATTAAAAAAACCTGAAGGCTTCAAAACTTTTTAGAAATAATTATTAATTGACAATTTTTCTGATATGGAAACTTTTTGAAATTAGGCTTTGAGCTTTTCCCACATGCAGACGCATTTTGATGACATGCTGCAGACACATTTGAGAAAAAATTTGACCTAGAAAAAATTGCTCAATATTAGCAATTTTATCTGTTGCCACAATGTTTTCAGTTCTGTTTAATAACCATACTTTCATACTTTCTTTTTAAGAGATTCTCGATATTTCTGTTGTTATGTTTTCAAAGTCATCTGCTGCACATTTATTATTTGTGGGCTAGAGACATCTAGGCAATAATATGGAAATTCTCTCTCAGGGAAAGTATATTTCTTGAACAGAGTTTAAATCATTGTGATAAAAGGAGAAATTGCTCATAATGAGAAATTTCTCATTTTACAGCAATGTTTTCAAAAGTCATCTGCTGCAGATGCGACAGATAGTGTCTGTATGTGAGAAAGGTTTAAAGAATATTTGAAAATATTGTAGATCTAGAAAGATCATTTTCAATAAAAACCCACACTGCTGTTGCAAAAGTAGATTTCTTAGCAATCTTACATCCAGGTTCTGATTATTAATTTATTTGTGTTATGTTATAATAAGCAGCCAAGGAAGCCCATGAAAAGAAAATATATTTTATGATAATGCAGTTCAGCACCATACAAATATGTTTGCAATACTTTTTCTGTCAGCATATACTACTGTAATTCTAAAACGATAATGTTACAAAGTCTCTGATTGATTTAACATTTATGGGTTTGCAATTAAGAAAAAATGTTACTTTGAAATTAAGAATTTTCTTCAAATTTAGATAGAATACATTTAGATTTAATGACGAATATAAGAGTCCATATGTAGGTCACAATACACCAAAATACATTTAGATTTAATGACGAATATAAGGGTCCATATTTAGGTCACAATACACCAAATAAGTTTCTTCTTTGTTTACATGTAAATCAACCAGTTTCAACCCTCGTTTGTCACACTTTCTAAGCGTTTCCCAGGTAGAACACCATATACATGTATCATTGAAAAGAGATACTTCTTACCTTTAAAATAATCCATAGAAAATGTTGGGTCATGCATTATGCAAGAAAGAACTCGCTCGGTGAAGATGCGATACGGACCATCCTTTTTACCACAATCCAGCTAGGCTGAAACTGGGTTTCCACATCTTCTACTTTCACTTTCACACAAGGTCAAAATACCTAAAATGATCAAATCAAACAGTTCCAGTTCATCCTCTACATATTTACATAGAATTTACACCCATTGTCACATATTCAATGCAGTCTGGGCCAGATGTACAAACATTTCTAGGCAAACAAAGTTTTGTTTATGCTCTACGGTACTGTAGATCAAAGGGCCCCGCGGATGTATTTAGCGTAATTTGACCTGTAATAATATTTTTCTGTTCTTTTCAAAGCAGGTGTCTCTCCTTCCCCAACTTTCAGATTCTTTACCACGTGCAGCAGACGACTGTTGAAAAATTGAAATTGTGGCAAATGGAGAATATGCTCATAATGAGAGAAATTTCTCCTTTTGCCTTAATGTTTCCAACTTAAAATTAATAATTAAACTTTCCTTTATTGAGATTTTCAATAAGTTTCGATGCTTCTTTTCAAAGTTGTCTGCTGTAAATATTTTGTTAGTGAAAAAGGTTTAATAAAGGAATGTTTTATTGTGTTGCATGCATTGGCATGGATTGCTTGTCCTTCGTCTTTGTATCCGACTGCTTCAGCCATCTGTCTGTCTGTCCATTTCTTATTTACTGACCTATTGGCAGGTAATGCATGTGTTCTTTCTTTACCCTTTCCCTCATATATAGATGCTTTCTGATGCCTCGGCAGCAGACGACTTTTTGAAAACATGGCAACAGAAGTTTTCAACTCTATTCAATTTATTTTTTTCATTTAAAGGGATTTTCTGTGCTTTTTCTAAGACGTTTTCAATGTCGTCTGCTGCAGATTTGTTGTATGTGGGAAAGGGTTAAACTCTTGTCTATTGTAGAATATAGCCAGTGTATATACAGGCCTTATGCAGGCTGCAGGTGCTTCCGAGAAGGTATTTGAATACATTGACAGAAAACCAGACATCAGTCCATCAGGGTCATTGAAACCTGAATACCTCCAAGGAGAAATAGAGTTTAAAAATGTTGCTTTTGAATATCCCACCCGTCTTTCAACGAAGGTTTTAGAGGTAGATAGTGAATTTAAGCATTTCTCACATGCAGATGCGTTTTGATGCATCTGGAGCAGACAAATTTTGAAAACATTGTGACAAAATAAATATTTGTTCATTATGAGCAATTTCTATTTTTGCGACAATGTTATCAACTCTTTTGAATCATAATAATCATAATTTTGCCAGATGTTTTCGAAGTTGTCTGTTCAAATTTGTTGTACATTTACTTGTATTTGAGAAAGAGAGGATTACATTTTACAATACGCTCTTTTCCCCAAATATTTTGCTAAAAATGACTTAACCCTTTCCCTCTTATAACAATTCTGCAGCAAACGAGGTTCAAATTATCTCGCCAAAAAAAGGGAATATTTCTATAATTGATATTATAATTATTGAATAGAATTGAAAACATTGTTGCAAATGGAGAAATTACTCGTCTGGAGCAATTTCTTCTTTTGTTACAAGACTTTCAAAAGTTGTCTGCTGCAGAGGGGTCAGAAAGCATTTATTTGTTGTAAAGGGTTAACTAGTAATTTTAAGTACTCTTGGACCAAGCTTACTGTTATCTCAGTTCAGTCTTTCAGGGATTACTTTCCTTGACTGGCACAATTTTGTAACTGTTTCATACTTAACAATTTGTTGTTCTAAAAATATTAAAACAGATTCCTATTGTCTGGTCTTGTGAATGAAATATTTTATATACATAACCAGTACTTGCGCTGTTTGCGAGAAAGAATCCCAAGGCAAGATTTACTCATCACTGGTTTCAAACATGGATCTTTGGTACTAGAGGTCAATGCTCTACCACTAGAGGTCAATGTTCTACCACTAGAGGTCAATGCTCTACCTCTGCACCACTATCTGTTACTAAATATGTTTTTGAAGTGATAGGGTTCATTAGCTTATTGTAACATACAGACATATGTTGATGCAGATGACTTTTGAACAATTTCTCCTTTAGCAATAATGTTTTCAACTCTTTATTATATCAATACTTTTAAGATATTATAGATTTCTTTTTTACTTTTATGTTTTCACTGTTGTCTGCAGCAGTTTGTGGAAAAGGGTAAATGTTATATTTTCACATTGATTGTGAAGCAAATACTTACACCTTATATATATCACTCTCAATTTCTACTTCCTTGGTACCAAAACAGTACTTGCACCAAATGTGTGATCTAATCATCTTTATATACTGTTTAATCCTTTCCCAGATGTAGACGCTTTCTGACGACTCTGCAACAGACAACTTTTGAAAACATTGTGGCAAATGGAGAAATTGCTCATATTGAGCAATTTCTCTATTTGCAGAATTGTTTCAACTATGTTAAATAATTATACATTTCTTTATAGATATTTTCAATATTTTTGTCTATATGTTTCGAAAGCTGTCTGCTGCAGATTTGTCATATGTAAGAAAGGGTGAATAAGTACTCACTGTTTTTATTTCCAGAACGTGTCTTTCACCGTGAAACCTGGGGAAGTTGTGGCTCTGGTAGGGCCTAGTGGAGGCGGTAAAACCACCTGCGTTAATTTACTAGAATATTTCTATAAACCAACAGCGGGGCAGGTTCTACTAGATAAAGTCCCTATAGAAAACTACAATCATCATTACCTCCATAAGCAGGTTGGTGTTTATTTTGTTTGTTAAATCTTTTCCCACATACAGACACTTGCTGATCCCTTTTTTGAAAACATTGTGGTAAAAGGAGGAAGTTAAACAATAATCAATAATTGGGAAAGGGTGAAATGGTGTTTTATGTTAATTTCAACAGTATTTTAGTTACATAACAATGTTTCCTTGGTAATTTGCCATCGGTACCTGTATCATATATTATGACACTGATGCACTTTTCCCACAATAGGACATGTAGTACTAGATAAAGTTCCTATATAAAAAACATTACAATCATCATGACCTTCATTAACAGATCATTGTATATTTTGTTTGTTTGAATGTTGTTTTTTACGTCATTGCAACAGTATTTCATTTGTATTGCAATGCATCCTGGGTAATTTACCAGTACTACCTGTATCATTTATCCCGACATCGATGCATCAGCGCTAATGCTATCATCACAACCCTCGGCACCAAGGAGAGAAGCCAGTACTTCCATTCTTTAAAGTTTTTAGTATTTGAACAATGATTAAATGAGCAGCCCCCTTCAAAACCAACCATTTGTGACCAATCCTGATCATCCAGTACATTTTTCCACTTTGATCTGGGTCAGCACTGTTTGCACATTTGAGTTTTGAAAGGTTTCAAGGTACTTCTTATGAGCCGCATCCATTTGGATGCTTATCAAGGATGTGCTTTCATGTCTTTTCTTATCATCTAAAAAGTATGTTAACTCCATTCCCAAATAAAACAAATCTGTAGCAGACGACTTTAAAAACATACAGGAGAAAAAATAGAATTTCTTAATGATTAAAAGAACAAACATTGAATAAAGTTGAAAACTCATGATGAGGTATCAGGAAGTGTCTATATGTGGGAAAGGGTTAAGGTTGATTTTCATGGAGCATCTTTCATTTATTCTTCTCCCACAAATCAAAATATTTATTCAACATAAAGCAAGGAGTTGTTAGCATCATGGAAAAGGTGTACCGCTTTACACATGCAGACACATTGTTCATAAAAAAAATACTTTCTCCTTTTGTGTTCAACTCTTTTCCAAATTGATACCATCATTCAATATAATTATCCATATTTTTCCACAGAAAGTTGCAATAATTTCTGCTGCCGATACTTTCTATGTGGAAAAGGGTTAATAAGAAAGTTTCATAAAAAATGGTTAATTAGTGAGTTTCATGAAAAACAGTTAATTAGAAAGTTTCCAAAATTTCAAAAAGGACTTTCTTATTTATTTAAGGTTGCTCTTGTTGGCCAGGAACCAGTATTATATGCTAGATCCATTGAAGAAAATATATGTTATGGTTTGAGAGAGGATGAGTGGGATACAAACAGTGTGGAAGAAGCAGCAAGAATGGCCAACGCTCATACTTTTATAACAGAACTGAAGGAAGGGTATAAAACACAAACAGGAGAAAAGGGTGTCCAAATGTCAGGTTAGTCAACATTAATATATTTCATGAATTTTAGATCACCTATTGTGATCACTCAACGTGTGTCGTTGTCATCATCTGTCCTTTCACATTTTCCTACAGGCAATATCTCCTTCTAAACCAAAGAACCAAGTTTATAATTATTTCACAGTAATGTTACTAAAAAAATCAATGTGACAAATAGATAAATTAATTTTCTCCCTTGCCCTAGACTTTATAATTCTATTCAATAAATATATTTCATTTATAGATATTTCCATGTTTTCGCCTTGGAAGTCATTTGCTATAGAATTGTTGACGCTGCTATAAACATGGCGTCAGTATTGAATAGGTTTTAATTTTGTACCATGGGGTGACGTAAAAAAAGGCAGCAACCAACATTACTATTGTAAAGAAAAACTCTGTAATAGGTTTGAAAAAACAACCTTTATGAATCAATAAATTGTATTAACTGATTTAAGAAACAACAAGATGCAAAATATGTATGTCTTCTAAAGTTATTTTAAATATTTAGACATATTTAATTTGTATTTAATAACTTTTCCCCAACTTCGTTTACATGCCCCAAATTCAGGGGATGTGTTTACCTTTTTATAAAATAATGTTGTATTTATAAACTTAAAACGTTCCATCCAATACAGTTTGTTCATTCAGACCCTTGTATTCTTGCTATATGTTGACTATACATGTGACATTTTCTTTTAATTTCATAAATGCTCAATTTTGATCATAAATATCTTTAAACTTTTTAAAATTACTTCGTATTTTTTGTTTATATACTCCTGTTTTTGTTATCATACTTCTGCTAAACTGGAAAGAGAATAGACTTCCCCCTCTTCTTCAAAAGCTTGTGTCACAGTTAACTTATAACTAGAGGCATTAAACCTTAATATATGTTAATATTTTAGCACCTATTTTTTTTTTTCCATCTAATTGATCTAGTTAGAGCAGATTTAAAACCGTGTATTGGTAAAGAATTAAGAAACTTCAGCTTGTATGGCACATTATAGTTACAGTCAATGTTAAGCAAACTGTAAACCAAATGGTTTCAGGACTAAACTTGTCATTTCACGACTTTTGTCTACATGCTAAAAATCGTCTAATCCCTACGTCAAAATTGAACCTTTCTGCTCTAGGTAACCTTTTAGTATAGGCTATGGTAGCCAGGTAAGCAATATAGGCACATATTGGCCTTCTTGTTTAAAATAAAGGGACATTTGGCCTTCTTGTTCGAAATATTTACATCCTGTCTGTATGCACACATACTGAACTGCATCTTCTTCCTTTAAGTCGATTTGCTTTATATAGGAAAGGGTTAAATGAACAAACTTGAAGCTTTAAATTAAGTGACACTGTCATCTGAACAGCAAAGCTTCAGCAGACTATATTGAAAACACTAATTTATGTATAAGTTCGGAAAATCTCATGAGCAATTTCTCCTTTTGCCACAGTGTTTTCGGAAGTCATCTGTTGCAGTAACATCAAAACGCGTCACAACGAGGATTTTCTTCTTTTGCAACAATGTTTTCAATTCTGTTTAATCTTTTCATTTAGAGATTTTCCATATTTTTTGCCCAGGTGTTTCCGAAGTCTTCTGCTGCAGATTTGTTGAAAAGGGCCTTAAACAGTTAATCCATGTTGTAGCTGAATACAAATGACGTAAAACCATTTACCTTTTATGATGTTCATAGAGTCACCTACGTTAACCCTTTTCCACATGTGACAAATATGCAGCAGACAACTTTGAAAACATTGAGACAAATACAATGTACATACATGTATATACATATGGAAAATCTGCATGTATTGGTAAGAGTTGAAAACGTTGTGTCAAAATGAAAAATTATGATCACTTTTCTCCTTTTGTCACAATCTTTGCAAAAGTAATCTGCTACAGATGGGTCAGAATGTGTCTGCTGGTTGGAAAGTTTTAAACTTGTCTATGCAAATTCATGTTAATCTGGAAATTTGAATTTAAGTTTTTATACAGGACCAAAACATTGTCAGAAAAGGAAAAATTTCAGTTTTGAGCAGTTTCCGTTTTTCCGCAATGATTTTGCACCTGTGTTCTTCTGCATACAGTTTAGAAGTGTTCTTTATTTTGAAAAGAGTTAGCACAGGTTTTAACCCAGTCCCACATTACAAAGCTGTCTGCAGACACGTCAAAATATATCTGCATATGGGAAAGGGTAAACTGTGTAGTGTGAGGACCACTGTATTTCAGGAGGACAAAAACAAAGAATAGCCATAGCCAGGGCACTTCTAAGAGAACCCAAAGTGCTGCTGTTGGATGAAGCTACAAGCGCACTTGATTCAGAGTCTGAGTTCTTGGTTAGTTTCATTGGTATTTTATTTCTGTTGTGAACCTTTATCCCTTTCTCCATACATCAAATTTACAGCAGACAACTTTGAAAGCGTCTAGACTTAAGTACAGAAAATATCTATAAGTAAAATCACAAGTACTGAATGAACTTCATTGTGGCAAAAGGAGAAACTGCAGTTTATGAGCAATTTCTGAGCTACTCAGAAGCTTTGGTCAGACAGCTATAGTACAGTTGATAACAAGGGCTATCAATCAAGGGGTCATGAGCTCAAACACAGGCTTAGCCATTGATGCTTTCAAATGATTGATAGAAACCATTGTTACTAGCATCATTTGTTTCCAACTAAAAAAAGTAAATGTCGGAAGGTAACCAGTTGGCTGGGAGGTTGTTGAAAAGAGTACTTGTACATTAAAGTTAGGATTGATTGATTGTTTGGTGTTTTACGCCACTTTCAACAATTTTTAGCTCGACTTTTGAAAAAACGAGAGCTATTGTCATGACCCTGGCGTCGTTGTCGGCGTGGTCGTCCGGTTAAGGTTTTTTGTTGGCGGCGGCGTGGTCCGGTTAAGGTTTTTTGTTCAGCTCAGCTGTTTTTCTGTTTTCTATCAGTTGAGAGTCTGTGCCGTATGCGGTGCTCTTGTTAAGTTGCATCATGGTATTTCCTTGGTAAGTTACCAGTACTACTGGTCCAATCATCCTGATACCTGCCAGTCAATCGTAATGCTAACACCGCAACCCATTACTTTCATTTTAAAGTCTTTGGTATAACCCAGCTTGGGATCGAAACCTGTTACCTCCCGCACCCAAACTAGACGCTCTACCATTACAACACTGAGGCAGTCTTAAAGTTAGTGATATAACGGTTAATGGTGTTAGGCTCCTATTAATCAATCTCAAGAAGCTAGGAGCATTCTGCTTAATACAACATAAGGTATTCCTATATGTAAAAATGTTCCTACATTTTTGCTGAGATGTTATCACAGTCGCTGACTGTTACAGAATTGTCATTTGTGGGAAATGGTTTACCCTTTCCCACATACAACAAATCTGTAGCAGATGACATAGAAAACATCTGGGCAAGCACTATAAATGAATGTTCTGTTATCAAATAGAGTTGAAAACATTGTGGCAAATGCAGAAAATGCACATGCTGAGCAATTTCTTCATTTGCCACAATGTTTGCAAAAGTCATCTTCTATAGATAAGTCCAAATGTGTCTACAAGAGGGAAATGGTCAAACACCAGTTCTGATTTTATGTTTCAGGTACAGCAAGCCTTGTACCAGAGTATGAAAGGCAGATCTGTGATAGTCATTGCTCATAGACTCAGCACAGTGGAGAGAGCGAACAAGATTATTGTGATAGATAAGGGGCAAGTCGTGGAGCAGGGTACACATCTAGAGCTTTCACAACAAAAAGGAATGTATGCGAGTTTGGTGAAGCGACAGTTATTGCTGTCGGAGAGTTCGTGGTCAGAAACCTCCAGTAGAATGACGGCTACATGTGGAAATTCAAACACTGCAGTGAAACCATCTAGTCATGTTTTTGTTAATGGAAATCCTTTAAGAAATCCTATGCTACCTGAAATAATATTTAAACCTGGTTCTGTTAAGTTGTTTCCTGGATCTGTTTAATCATTTCCCTGAAACAATATTTGAACCAAGATCTGTTTATTTGTTTCCCTGAAACAATATGTAAACCTGGATCTGTTTAAACGTTTCCCTGAAACAATATGTGAACCTGGGTCTGTTTATTTGTTTCCCTGAAACAATATGTGAACCTGGGTCTGTTTAATTGTTTCCCTGAAACAATATGTAAACCTGGATCTGTTTAATCGTTTCCCTGAAACAATATGTGAACCTGGATCTGTTTAATTGGTTCCTTGAAACAATATGTAAACCTGGATCTGTTTAATTGTTTCCCTGAAATAATATGTAAACCTGGATATATTTAAAGGCTTCCCCGAAACAATATTTGAATCTAGATCTATTTAACTGTTTCCCTGAAACATTATTTGAACCAGGATCTGTTTGATCGTTTCCCTGAAACATTATTTGAACCTGGATCTGTTTATTTGTTTCCCTGAAACAATATGTAAACCTGGATCTGTTTAATCATTTCCCTGAAACAATATGTGAACCTGGAGCTGTGTATTTGTTTCCCTGAAACAATATGTGAACCTGGTCTATTTAATTGTTTCCCTGAAACAATATGTGAACCTGGATCTGTTTAATTGTTTCCCTGAAACAATATGTGAATCTGGATCTATTAATTTGTTTCCCTGAAACAATAGGAAAACAATACGTGAACCTGGATCTATTTAATTGTTTCCCTGAAATAATATGTGAACCTGGATCTTTTTAATTGTTTCCCTGAAGCAATATGTGAACCTGGATCTGTTAAAATTATTTCCCTGAAACAATATGTGAACCGGGATCTATTTAATTGTTTTCCTGAAACAATATGTGAACCTGGATCTGTTTAATTGGGTACTTGAAATAATATGTAAACCTGGATATGTTTAATTGCTTTCCTGAAACAATATTTGAATCTAGATCTATTTAACTGTTTCCCTGAAACATTATTTGAACCTGGATCTGTTGAATCGTTTCCCTGAAACATTATTTGAACCAGTTGTTTAATCCTTTCCCTGAAACAATATGTAAACCTGGACCTGTTTAATTTTATCCCTGAAACAAAATGTAAACCTGAATCTGTTTAAAGGTTTCCCTTAAGTAATATTAAACAATTGTTTCATCTGGAAAATTCGGTATGTATACCTCTGATTTTGAATGAGAAACAATGGATTTTTTTTAAATTTTGCTTTTATAACAATTTATCCTTTTCACACAATATTATACACAGTTGTCTGCTTCAGCAAATATTTATATCAGGTTTTCTATCCATTGATTGGAGGTTAACCTAAATATCAATGGTATTTCAGTTTTATCACAGCAGCCAGTTCTCTGATTGTGTGTTCCCTGACTTTCTTGCACCTGTATTGCATGCAACATTCTTACTAGGCAACTGGCTACTTTCTACTTTCCCATGTTGACTTATTATTTCATTGGTGGAAGACGAATGACATTACATGATTAGTCACATGGTTTGAACATGGGACCCCTGATAGCCCCTGTCCTTACTGACTAAGCTATTACAGCTTTCCTACATGTTGATGCCGTTGCAGCAGACGTCTTAAGAAAACATTGTGTCAAAGAAAAATTGCTTGAAACGATTGAATAATTATACTTTCACTTATAGAGATTTTTTATGCTTTAGTCAGGTCTGCTCCATTTTTAGCTCCACTGAAAGCCAGTCGAGCTTATGTCATGGCGAATTGTCTGTCGTGCGTGCATGCGTTAACCTTTTCCTTTAAACCACTTCTTCTCCTTAACCACTTGGCCAATTTGGTTGAAACTTCATAGGAAGCATCCTCTCAAAATCCTCTCTTAAATTCCTTCAAACTTTTTTGATCCATCCAAAATGTTCCTACTAGGCTGACCCTCTATCAGATTCCTTCAAGCCATGTTGATTGGTTTAAAAATATGGCCGCCAGGGGGTGGGGCTATTTTGCCTTATATGGCTATAGTGAAAACTTAAAATATCCTCTCCTGAAAGTGTCAGGCCGATTTTCAAATAATTGTGCAGAAATATTCCTTGGGTGACACTCTACAAGATTCCTTTAAGCCATGGTGGTTGGTAAAAAACATGGCCACCAGGGGGCATGGCCGTGGAGCATTACTGGCCCTCTTGGGCCTCTTGTTTTGTATGTGGGAAAGGGTTAACATTTTATACTGTTATAATGTGCAGTACTCCAGGAAAACCAACCTTTGTGTATTTGTGCATATAGTAGTATCTGTGCAATCACGCAATTGGATCTGTAATTATTTGGTAAATAGGGCATTTCCAGATTAATAGCTTACACTGTAGGCTGATCTTGATCTAAACTGATCTTCAATACCTTCTAGTGTGTTATCCTCTAGAAAAGAAAGGGGAAAACCTTTGAATAAAAGTACAAAGGTTAAAATTAGAAACTACAAATTATTTCCTTTAATGTTTTGAAAGGAATTTTGCTTTCTGTAGTTGTCTGTACAACAGAAAAGAATTAAAATTTATAATTTTGAAAAGAATATTTTATATTGATGGTGAAGAAGCTTTCAGCTTATATTAATCATGTGCAATGTCTGCTTCCTGGACATTTAACCAGTACTCATGCTGTTAGTGTGAAAAAAATCCCAAAGTCAGCTCCTGCTCATCACTAGATTCAAACGGGCACTTTTGTCAAGAGGCAGATGTTTTACCTCTGCACCGCTTTCTCCCACACAACTTATTATTGTTTTAACCCTTTCCCTCCTACGGCAATTCTGCAGCAGACGACTTTGAACGTATTTTGTCAAAAAATAGAAAATCTCCATAATTGAATGGATAACCTTTGACAAAAAGTGGAAAACATTGTGGCAAAAGGAGAAATTGCACGTTTTGTGCAATTTCTTCTTTTGTCACTATGTTTTCAAAAAGCTGTCTGCTGCAGAGGCATCAGAAAGCGTCTATATGAGGGAAAGGGTTAAAACATCTAAGATTTTTATCCAAAATTCAAACAAAATATTTTAAGTTAAATTTTTCTTTGGT
Source organism: Serripes groenlandicus (assembly GCA_031761405.1). Lineage (NCBI taxonomy): Eukaryota > Metazoa > Mollusca > Bivalvia > Cardiida > Cardiidae > Serripes > Serripes groenlandicus. The sequence continues at coordinate 5,606,846 of JASEVX010000003.1, forward strand.
TTTCTATGTTTCACTGTACACTCAAATAATAATTAATATTATTTCAAACCCTGATCATATTTGTGCAATTTTTTCAGTTTGCATGTAAACAGAAATGAAAGGATAATTGTTTCCAGTGATGATAAGACTCGATATCGCCCTAAAATCCAAAAGAGTAGTCTATTTATTTAGAATACTGAATCAAAAATGTATCAATCTTGCATTTAGACTGTTTTGTTGTGTCTAAGAACATATGTACAGTGCTTAAGGGAAACCAACCATAGATCATTGTTGACAATTAAAGGTCTATATCACCCTGCACATGTAGCAGCCTGATCTGGTCCTGCACTGTTTCATAAACCAAGGGTTTCATATTTTTCCTATTCTAATGAAAAGCAAATGTAGATGTGGACAAATGACATGTTATTGTTGAAATGATGAAGTGGAAAACATCATAGGAAAGGAGAATTTGCTCACAATGATCAATTTCTCCATTTCCCGCGATGTTTTCCAAATTGCCAGCATACATGTACATGTCAAAATGCCGCATTTCTCCTTTTGTCACGATGTTTTCAAAAGTCGTCTGCTGCAAATGCATCAAAATGCGTCTATAGGTGGGAAAGTAAAAATTAAAGAGCAACATCTTTGTAGAATGTCTGTATTTATTTGCCTTTGCCAGATGATGCAATCTACATGAAGTTTTTTATCAAATGATATCTTCCAGAATCTCAGGGCTGGGCATTAATTAAATAAAGAATAATTATATCATATTTTTGTCTGTTTTCCTTGCTTATTCCCTTTGATAGGTATAACATTGAACCGAAATTTGTGGTGGAGATCGTTTTATTTAGCCTTTATTTAATTCTCCGCACATTGGTATTATTTGGTTAAAGAATTGGAAGTCAGTTTTATCATTTATTTTCATTTATTCATTCAAGCAAAATCTCGTTATTTTACGGATCTAAACTTTTAAGACACAATGACCTTTCCTTCCAAGGCGGAGCTTATATACTCATCAACGGAGCAACGAATATTCAACACCGGAGCAACGTATATATTAAACAGCGGAGCAACGGAGTTGAATAACAAAGCCACCGGAGCCTAACCGGAGCAAAGAACAACACGCACGGCTCACCGGAGCAACGGAGCTATATCACACAGGCAACCGGAGTCCAACCGGAGCAAACAGAAAGAACAAATCGCTAATTCGCGACACTCCCACCTGGAAGGCAAAGTTTCTCAAACAGAAATACATACATAATAATAATTAAACTTAACAGATCAACAAATTATATCCAACATTAATTATATTCATAAAAGTCTTGATCAACGTTTCTTCTGCAATATAGCCAACTTTATTTTTAGTTAATGTTTTCACTGTTTAATGTCATATTGTCCACTTCGCCTTTCGATTGGATATCTTTGGTTGTCGCAATGTCTTCGTCGTAGGTGACATCGGGTAAATTCCTATGTTGGTCCCACGAACATAACTCCTCAATGAAACTTAGATCAGCGTTTGAATTTTGATCACAGTCTAAATCAGAATTTGCTTTTAATTCACTCTCACAAAAAATATTTATGAATGAGGATATTTCTTCCAAAGTGTCATTTTCATCGTCGCTTATTGGTTCTGTTTCTGGCATATAAATCGGTCTTCTGCACGTTTGTTCTGTGTCTTAAAAGTTTAGATCCGTAAAATAACGAGATTTTGCTTAAATGAATAAATGAAAATAAATGATAAAACTGACTTCCAATTCTTTAACCAAATAATACCAATGTGCGGAGAATTAAATAAAGGCTAAATAAAACGATCTCCACCACATTGTTTGGCGCCGGAACCTAACCGGAGCAAAGAACAACACGCACGGCTCACCGGAGCAACGGAGCTATATCACACAGGCAACCGGAGTCCAACCGGAGCAAACAGAAAGAACAAATCGCTAATTCGCGACAAAATTTGACCCGTACATATTTTGGAGAAGGGTCTTAATACTTTCCAATAATATACAACAAATCTGCAGCAAACGACTTTGAAAACATCTGTTTACAATTATAGATAAAATCTCCATAAATGAAAGTTTAATCATTGGATAGAGTTGAAAACATTGTGGCAAAAGAAATTGCTCTTTCTCTTTTTGCCGCAATATTTTTAAATGGTGTGTGCTGCATATGTGTCAAAATTGTGTCTGCATGTGGGAAAGTGTTTTGCAGCCGGCTGCCGAATCTTTGAAAGTGCTTGATTGATTGTATTACCTCAGGGAAACTGTCATAATTAAAAGAAAGTACAGTCAAGATTAGTTGCAATATTTTCTTAACCGTTGAATCGAATTTCAGGTGAATTTGTCAGCCAATGGACAGTTATTATAATTTCGTTGAAAGCTGAAAGGATGTTTTAGTCAATTTGAATACCCTCTGACTGCTTTTGAATATATAACACCTTTCAGAACATGGTGTTAGTTGTGAGTTACACTAACAGATTTGGAGCGAAAATAATCTGCGACTCATTAGCGTAACGGTATCGAAACCAAACGTCAGATTATCAAGTAACACACGCTAAATGGTCCCCGTTCAGCGAATACAAGTGTGTATAACTGTTAACCGAACCAGGGGCGTAAATAAGATCTTATCCACGTCCCTGCCCTAACATAAAGGCCAACAGATAGCTAACACATGTCATAGATATAACACTCTCCCAACCGGCTTCTGCGTTTTCCTCACAATAAATCTGCAGCGGAAAATATCTTTTTGCGCTCTTACCAACTGACCTAACCGAAAAATCATGTCTTTGCCACTACATCCAGACACTACACTCCTCCCCCTCTTATCGTTTGGTAGCCAGGCATCATCCTCAGCAACCCCAATTGCACTTTCCAGGCGCATTCTAGTTTACTTCTGACACAAATAAAGTAACACTAGAGGGGGGAAATGTCTGCCCAATGTTGGGCTTGAACCCCATTACACTAGCTTGACGCTCTAATCAACTGACCTAACCGAGAAATCATGTCTTGTCACCACATCCAGACACTTCATCTCTATAAATGAAACCATAATTATTGAATAGAGATTAAAATCATGTGACAAAATCTTTTTTCACAATGTTTTCACAAGATATATGCTGCAGAGACGCTAGAAAACGTCTGTTTGTGGTACAGGATTAGTATGGTAGTACTAGCTTGACGCTTTGGTGTATGTTCGATGCGTTGGTGTCGGGTTAAAAATGTACTGGTAGTATTGATAGACTATTCAGGAATCGGAGTGATGTAACTGAAATACTATTGAAAGTGCGTAAAACCAAAACGAACAAGGGAGTCATTATAAATTCAGTTGAATATATTGTGGAAAAGGGAGCACTGTCTCGTGATGAGCATTTTTCTCCTTTTCCAGCAACGTTTTCAAAAGTCGTCTGCTGCAGACGTTTAGGGTTAGCTACATACACGCGGTCTGTGCGAGTTAAACGGTTATTTCGGTATAGTTCACCGTGAAGGGTTAACAACGTGATAGGAGGTGTCTACCAGAGTCACGCCGTACGAAAACCAACCTTCGGTCTTGGACTTGGGCGACCAGCCAAACCCCAGGATAAGCCTGCGTCTCCGCGATGTCTAATCCGGATCTTCACTGTTCGTCACCTCGTTGTACGAGTATCCAGGGCGTGCTTGTAGATCGGTAATTACCAGAACCGACCGTATACATGTAAGTATACTAAACTATTATTTCAATGATTGACCCATATCGAGGGCTTGGCGTGAAACGGTTGTTACTAAAATTAGTATTTTTTTACCAAGGTTAATCACCTCGCCATAAAGTCTTTATAATCGTTGAATCCCTTTTCTTGGTAAACAATGGAAATTTAGGTGCCATTGCTCGCTCTGAGCAATGGCACCTAAATTTGCATTGTTTACAAAGGGGTCAAAATTGCCCCCAAACCAGGGTTTTCAAAATAGGTTTTTAGTTACAACCGTTTCACGCCAAGCCCTCGATATATAGGTTGAAGAAAGGTCTTAAAACATTTTCCCACATACGGCAGATCTACAGACACCTTTGAATACACCAAATCAAAAATTAGGAAAATATGAAAGTGCAATTATTGTTGAAACATTGTAGCAAAAGGAGAAACAATCTCATAAAGAACAATTCCTTTAATTTGCCACAATGTTTTTTAAAAGTCGTCTGCTGTAGAGGCGCGAGATAACGTCTCTAAGTGTGAAAGGGTTAAAACGTGTTGATCTATTTTCACATATGTTATATTTCACATTACGCGGATAATCTTTTGAGTCGTGCTCCGGGAAAACAAAGCGAAGACCCGTCTGCGTCGTATTCATACACGCCTATATAAACGTGCATAAACGTTTGTCAGATACTTCATGTAACACTTTTCGATTTATAGCGAACGGTGCAGATTTCGAATGCGAATGTACATGTTATAGTCTGATTCGATGTACAGTGGTCGCAAATTGCGTACGGTCGGTTTTTCTTCTGGCCCGGCTCATTTCTATAAATGGAAAACCAAATGTCTAGGCCATGTTTCAAGATCACGTATAACGTACCGTACTTTTCGTTAGAGCCGATTGTAAGATTTCTTACACATTTTGTAAACAATGTTCAACCATTACCAAAATATGTCAAACCATTCTAATGCCAAAATATAAAATAATGTTCCTCTCTTATCGAATCAAGAGAAGTAAAGTGTGTTACTCAGTTGGCTAAATATGTATATTGTTCAATTAAAAGGAACACTCCTAAATTATGATAACTTGTTACGTGTTAGAGAACCAACCGCCTCGATGGTGAAGTGGTAGAGCCAGGAGGTCCCGGGTTCGATCTCCACATACTTCAAAATAGTAGTAGTCCATAGCGCTCAGGATTGTGGGGTTATCATTACAAATGACACGCTGGTGCCAGGATAAATGAACCAGTAGTTCTGGTAACTTACGAATGGAACGCCGTGATATATAACGGAAAACATTGTTGAAAACTCCCTAAAAGACCATAGTGGAAAACATCTTAGGAAAAGGAGAATTTGCCACATTTTAGGGTCGTAGAAATAATAGTTGATATTTCTTATTTGTCTTTCATTTATTGTATAAATCTACAATTTCCTAATTGATCTTTGTTCACAATTGTATATGTATATATATAATAAAAGTAAAGAGCTTTAAAATGGGTGAATGAAAAACAATCGAGATTGACTAGCAACATTCCCTTTCTATCAACACACATTAGGTAAACTAGTTGTCGTGATGCATATTTAACACAAATCAGTCAATCAATTTAACTTGAATGGTATGTTTCCACATTGAAAAGGCTATAACAAACTGAAATATATAGAGTTTCAGCTTTGCGATCAAATACAAAGTCATTGCGAGAAAAAGCACTGTTTCGCATGTTCTCGTGTAGTCTTTTGAAAGAGTATCTGCGGCACCGTCTGGACCAGGAACTGAATTTTAGTCCCGGCCCAACACCCTATTTACATTCTGTGAATGGTAATTTATACCTCACTCTCAATCACTCGCTGTAACACCATATAAAGACCACTACATCAATATATAGACCACTACATCAGTAATATACCAATCACAACGACCAGCAACATTATATTTTCCAAACACTAAACATACTCAATTAAAAGTTATACAATTACAATACGCACTCAGCTCATCATGTATTACAAATGTGAATGTGTCTTCATTGTGTTTATAGTAGAAATATATGAGAACAATGTTGGGTTAAATTTACGGTTATATGTATAAATTGACGCACGGCGCAGACTGCCACGGGGGCCGTACGGGTGGTCATAGACTGCCCTATATTTGGATCCTGGCCGATACATTCCGTCTCAGCGGGATGTAGGTATAAAATAGGATTCATGAAACAGAACATCCACAGGAGGCGAAAAGTGTCTATCCGGGTTAGGCTGATCAGGGTCGACACTTTAGGCAGAGTCCGTAATGTTGGTTTTCTCACGGGACGGCTCATATTGAGCTATAACACAGTATTGCTTGGGATGGGTACCAGTGATACTGGCCCCGTTACCCTGATACCAGTGAGTCAGTAATAATGCTTACCCAACAATCCTGTGCGCCAAGGTTGGAACATCTTTACTAACATTTTAAAAGTCTTTGGTATGGCCCGGTCGGGGATCGAACCCGCATTGGGGATGTGGTAGCTTAATTATTGGACGTTCCGAAAAAGACCTGCCTGTTCATTCAAGCTAAGGGTCCGAATGGATACTATTTCATATAGGTTTCTTGAAATTGTCTATGACTCCTCGTCGAAAAGTGCAAAGCTAGCTCTAATAACGCGCATGCGTATATTAATAGCAAAAACCTTATTGTTATTGTTTGTAGAACTTCGCTCAACTACTTGTACTGTTCGGTCGTTTCTTACCGGTTTTGTAGCTGTTCTCTTGTCTGTATGATGTTTACAGAACTAGCGCACCAGGTAAAGGATCAAAGTCAGCACTTTAAGTGGTCAACGGCGTCAGGCCAAATTGGGGCTTACTGAATCACCGTTTTGACATCACCTTAGGGAACTGGAGTGGTCTACAATTATTTTTATTTGGTCAAAGAATCATCTATGATTCTTCATAATGTAGGCTGATAATTGAGGCTCTGATGTGACTGCATATTTATTATACGCACCCTAGGTTGTCACCGCTCGCAAATGTAACACTGTGCCCTGGCGTAGCTTTAACGGACTCTCGATTGATATGGTCAAGTTCTGAAGGGTCAATTTGTTTTTATCTTGGTCAAATCTTGAGTTTATTACTTCTTTTCTTTGCGCTTTTGCACACAAAAGAAACTTTTGCATATTTAAAAAATAAACAATAACAATAATGCGTAAAAAGCGGACAACCAATACAGCTGATGTCCACATGTACGTGCTTTAGAGTAGTTCTTCTGCATAAAATAAATTATCTTAATTTTGAATAAACGGATCATAATATGTTTATTTTTTTAATTGTCCTTTTTTCAGATTTGTGATGGGTTGGTACATGTATATATAAGAAAATTCAGTGACACAAATTATTCAGTATCACCCATATAGTATCTTCAGAAGGAAATACATTGCTAATATTGATAATGAATTTTGTCTTCGCTCTTACGTTTGTTGGTAAGGAGATTTTTGTTTCATCTATCACTTCTATAGAAGAAAATTATATACATTTGTTTTAAATTAATTTATAATTCAACTAAATTAAAAAAGTTTTTTTTTTAATTGTTCAGCTATACTATGTTTTGTCGTCTGCTTTAGAAATATATATCATCTAAATAGGTAAAGTGTAATTTTGATGAAAAAATATATATTATTGGTATATATCATTTCATATATTTGATAAATTAAAGGATTACTAGTTGTCTTATATTTACCCAAAATTTGATACATGTAATAAGTAAGCGTCTATCTATTGTCATAGGGTATAGCCCCAAATCACCATATAAAGTGTTAACTTGATAAATTTATTTACATAAAGAACTTCTTTTAACAATTTACTATGTAGTTTTGTTTTATATATGAAATGAATCATTTTCAAAAAAAAGATACGTCAAACAAATCACACCAGGCTGTCAAATAAACGATAGTTATCACTTGCATATAAATTGTATATGAATTTAATTACAATTATGAACATGTTATGCAAGAGTGTGCAAGAAGCTTATAATGCGATTCGCCTATGGATACTACTGTAAGGCCTCTGGATTTTATGCAAAAAGGACAGAAATGTCAGCGAATATGTATGGAACGCCGTAGCTGTCTTATGTTGAGACATCTCATGTTATTTTGTCAAAGTGCCATGCTATCTTGTCAATAGAACATGTTATTATGTCAAACGTTCATGTTATTATGTCAAAGTGTCATGGTATCTTGTCAACATGAGGTGTTATTATGTCAATCGTTCATGCGATTTTGTCAAAATGAGGTGTTATTATGTTCAAATGTCATGGTATCTTGTCAATGTGACGTGTTATTATGTCAAACGCTTATCATATTATGTTAAAATGCCATGTTATCTTGTCAATATGACGTGTGATTATGTCAAACGATCATGTTAGTATGTCGCAATGTCATGCTATCTTGTCAATATGACGTGTTATCATGTCAAACACTCATGGTGTCAATATGACGTATTATTATGTCAAATGATCCTGTTATTATGTCAAAGTGGCATGCTATCTTGTCAATATGACGTGTTTTTATGTCAAAGTGTCATGCTATCTTATCAATATGACGTGTTATTATGTCAAAGGGTCATGCTATCTTGTCAATATGACGTGTTATTATGTCAAAGTGTCATGCTATCTTGTCAATATGGCGTGTTATTATATCAAACGTGCATGGTATCTTGTCAATATGACGTGTTATTATGTCAAACCCTCATGTTTTTATGTCAAACGTGCACGGTAACTTGTCAATATAACGTGTTATTAAGTCAAACCCTCATGTTATTATGTCAAACATGCATGGTATCTTGTCAATATAACGTGTTATTATGGCAAACCCTCATGTTATTATGTCAAAGTCTCATGCTATCTTGTCAATATGACGTGTTATTATGTCAAACATGCAAGGTATCTTGTCAATATGTCGTGTTATTATGTCAAACCCTCATGTTATTATGTCAAAGTGTCATGATATCTTGTCAACATGACATGTTATTATGTCAAAGTGTCATGCTATCTTGTCAATATGACGTGTTATTATTTCAAAGTGTCATGCTATCTTTTCAATATGACGTGCTATTATGTCAAACATGCATGGTATCTTGTCAATATGTCGTGTTATTATGTCAAACCCTCATGTTATTATGTCAAAGTGTCATGATATCTTGTCAACATGACATGTTATTATGTCAAAGTGTCATGCTATCTTGTCAATATGACGTGTTATTATGTCTAAGTGTCATGCTATCTTGTCAATATGACGTGTTATTATGTCAAATTGTCATGTTATCTTGTCAATATAACGTGTTATTGTGTCAAACCATCATGTTATTTTGTCAAAGTGTCATGCTATATTGTCAATATGACGTGTTATTATGTCAAACCCTCATGTTATGATGTCAAAGCGTCATGCTATATTGTCAATATGACGTGTTATTATGTCAAACCCTCATGTTATTATGTCAAAGTGTCATGATATATTGTCAATATGACGTGTTATTATGTCAAACCCTCATGTTATTATGTCAAAGTGTCATGCTATCTTGTCAATATGGCGTGTTATTATGTCAAACCCTCATGTTATTATGTCAAAGTGTCATGCTATCTTGTCAACATGACGTGTTATTATGTCAAACCCTCATGTTATTATGTCAAAGTGCCATACTATCTTGTCAAGATAACGTATTATTATGTCAAAGTGGCATGCTATCGTGTCAATATGACGTGTTGTTATGTCAATATGACGTGTTATTATGTCAAACGTGCATGGTATCTTGTCAATATGACATGTTATTATGTCAAAAGCTCATGCTATTATGTCAAATTGCCATGCTTTTTTGTCAATATGACTTGTTATTATGTCAAGTCATGTAATTTTCAGTCATATCACGGCGGAAAAGCGATTTTGGATATTGCTTCCGTTTGTCAACAGTGAGGACTTAGATGAACATGTTCACCGCACAGTATCACCATAGTCTTCACCGTCTGCCTACATCACATCCTGCCGAACCAGCAACATTTGACAAAAAACTTAAAATGTTCCCAAAACTACTAAATCAGGATGGGGTAAACTGGTCTTTTCCCCACAATATCCCTCTTGTGACTCAACTAAACCCTATGTTAAGGGTATCCGCAATATACGGTTTGAGGGTCATAAAAGGATTTTGGAAAGAATTGCGGAAATTTGCCCGCCACATATTGTGTCCCTTCCGCCATTTTGTATTGTGGTTTCGCGCCAATAAAAAGTTCGTCAACAACATAACGTCGTGTGAACATAATACCATACTTGTTTAACAAGATGGTACAGTCAGAGAACAAAATGATCGTTTAACATAATAACAAGTCATATTGGCAAGACAGCATGGCACTTTGACAAAATAACATGACCGTTTGACATAATAACACGAGCGTTTGACATAATAACATGTCAAATTGACAAGATAGCATGCCACTTTGACATAATAACATGAGCGTTTGACATAATAGCATGTTCTATTGACAAGATAGCATGACAATTTGACATAATAACATGAACTTTTGACATAATAACATGTTCTTTTGACAAGATAGCACGACACTTTGATATAATAACATGAGCGTTTGACATAATAACATGTCATGTTGACATAATAGCATGACACTTTGACATAATAACATTAATTTTTGACATAATAGCATGTCCTATTAACAAGATAGCATGACGTTTTGACATAATAACACGTCATATTGACAAGATACCATGACACTTTGACATAATAACATGTTCGTTTGACATAATAACACGTCATATTGACAAGATACCATGACACTTTGACATAATAACATGATCGTTTAACATAATAACACGTCATCTTGACAAGATAGCATGCCACTTTGACATAATAACATGACTGTTTGACATAATAACACGTCATTTTGACAAGATAACATGGCACTTTGACATAATAACATGTGCGTTTGACATAATTACATGTTTTATTGACATAATAACATGTTCTATTGACAAGATAGCATGACACTTTGACAAAATAACATGAGATGTCTCCACATAAGACAGCTACGGCGTTCCATAAATATGCATGACATGTTTACTTCACCATATGTGAATATGCCATCAATGTTTGAATCAATATTATTGACGCCGCGTGGAAGCGCGGCGTCAGTATGGGATAGGTTTTAATTTTGTACCATGGGTTGACGTAATCGAAAAGGGAGCAACCAACATTATTATTGTTAAGAAAAACTCTATTATATGTTTGAAAAAAAGCAACCTTTATGAATCAATAAATTGTATTGATTGATCTAAGAAACAAAAAGATGCACAATATGTATGTCTTCTACCGCTATTTCAAACCTTTAGACACATTTAATTTGTATTTAATAACTTTTCCCCAACTTCCTAGGCTACGCTTTTTTTAATAGTTTGATTAACAACCCTGACGAACTCCTAATCTACGCTTTTTTAATTGTTCGATTTACGGGACGTTTTTGCCTATTTATAAAAAATCTGTTGAATTTCTAAACTTAAAACGTTCCTCCCCATACAGTTTGTTCATTCTGTCCATTGTATTCTTGCTATATGTTGACTATGCATGTGAACGTTTTCTTTTAATTTCATAAATGCTCAATTTTGATATTTTCTTTAATTTGCTTATACAATCGACTATTTTTAGAATGGAATTTAAGAAAGGAGTTAACTCTCGAGAACAAAGGCTATAGGACATTTCGACCGTTAGACTCGGGAAGTTAATCCCATTGGCATATTCGAACAAGGAACTGTAATAATTCGTTACATCTCCTGAATCTTAAAAGGATAGTGGTTAAACGCTCACATAAAACATTTTAATACATGAACATAATTTACATTTAAACTTCGTATTTTTTTTTAATATACACCCGTCTTTGTTATCATACTTCTTCTAAACTGGAAGGAGAATAGACTTCCCGCTCTCCTTCCAAAGCTTTTGTCATACTTAACTTATAACCAGAGGCATTACACCTTAATTAATCTAGTTAGAGCAGATTTTAAACCGTTTATTGGTAAAAATTTAAAAAACTTCAGCTTCTTTTACACATTATAGTTGCAGTCAATGTTAAGCAAACTGTAAACCATATGGTTTTAGGACTAAAGTTGACATTTTACGACTAATGCTGAATATCACATAGATCGCAGCATATCAAACGTTTATCCCTACGTCAAACCTGACCCTTTCTGCTCTTGGTAACCTTTTATCATAGACCCTTTTTAACTTCTATTTTCAATTTATAAAATCCGAATAAGACCCGTTATGTGTTACACACGATTTAATTGTTTTATACATTGATTGTATTGCATCGATTAATGTTGTTATTATATTCAAAGACCTCGTATTATTCAATACAGATAAACAATATATTTTGTCTAAGCTGTTTTTGGAAATCAACTAAGGCGCGAAATTATTTCATTCTGAAAACAAAACTGTACAAAACATTATTTATTACATCGTGTTCAAAAGCACCATTTAATAAGTCGATTGAGAAATATTATGGAAAACATATTTTAAGTGTTATCTATCAAATTTATAACCGTATATTTGATTGGCTCATTTAGGTAACCGCCCTTTATAACTTATGGTATAATGAATGATTCCTAGACCCGAAAATTTTCGATTTTTACCTTTCATATACATACAATTAAACACCGCCAGGATGAAGATACCGAGCGTGATTGATATCTGTTTTGTTTTTAGCGACCATCTATTATGTTTTAGCGACCATCTGTTATGTTTTAGCGACCATCTGTTATGTTTTAAGCGACCATCTGTTTTGTTTTTAGCGACCATCTATTATGTTTTAGCGACCATCTGTTATGGTTTTAGCGACCATCTGTTATGTTTTTAGCGACCATATATTATGTTTTAGCGACCATCTGTTATGTTTTAGCGACCATCTGTTATGGTTTTAGCGACCATCTGTTATGTTTTAGCGACCATCTGTTATGTTTATAGCGACCATCTGTTTTGTTTTTAGCGACCATCTGTTATGTTTTTAGCGACCATCTGTTATGTTTTTAGCGACCATCTATTTTGTTTTTAGCGACCATCTGTTTTGTTTATGGTGAAAGATGTGATAATGTGACCACCTGTATCGGCACCATTTGCAGTACGACAGCGGACCATGTTCATCTCGAGTGTCAATCAAACCACTGTAGCTGTGTCCTGGATCCATTACGTAAGTTTCCATTCGTTTGATAAAACATACTATTTGAAGGAATTGTAACCAGGGATAAACCCATTCAATTTGTGCATCCGTGCAGTCTAATGAAGGTATTTCCTGTTGTCATCAAGTCCTCAATGCATCCCTGAAACATATGGTGAACGGGAAAGATTTCAAATGAGATTTAAAATTAATACATCTGTCGAAGTTGATAGGAGGTTCAATACTTGGCTTCTATTCGTATATCTACACGCATGTTTGTTCCAACAACATGTAGATGTTTAAATGGCGTTAGATTTTTAGTAATTGATAAACGAGCCATTTTTCGTATGACTAAGGTACGAAATTTGCCATACGCTTTCGTGTTGGCGGTTATGTCACTACATTTGACAACATTTACAATATTGTTGTAGGTATATCAGGACTGCAAGTTCACTATACCAGTGCTTCTTTGCTTTTTAGACTGCGTATACTCAGTATTTTTTATAAACTTCGTTGTTAGAACATATATCTTTTCATAAAACCCAAATTTACAAATAAGTTATGTTTTGCTTATCAACACGAAACTGATAGTGGCCAGTATTACCACATAAAGCAGGACTGTTTGTGGTAATGTTTCCGTTCAAAAACATGTTTAACACTTTCTATGTACTCTTTCAATGGTATCCAAATTCGTATTGAAGTCAAATTAAAAATGAAAATCAATGAAAATAACCGACTTATTCATCATAAATGAAACAATTTCTAATATGATTTTCTCTCATAAATATTAATGCCCATTTAATAAAAGTTAATCTAAAAGTTTCAAAAATTAACGAATACACTCAGTACATATTGGTATTGAATGACACAGTGTCTTATCTAATTTTCTCATTTTAATGCTAAATTAATATATAAGTCTATAGAATTACAAGGTGTATTAATCCAGAATGATACACTGTTATATATGAGTTTGTCATAGTTTGTCATATTGATGCCTAATAAATAAATAAACATATGCATTAACACACGGCATATTCATCAAGAATGATATATGTCTTGTATGATTATCTCATAAATAGTTATGCCCAAATAATATATAACGACAATAATTTAACGACGTATTCACGACGTATTCACCTACAATTATAAACTTATATGATTTTAAAAAGATGATTGGCACACGCAATATTCCCCATTTCAAATGTTCACGCGGTACAAAAAAAACCTCCAAACTGCGATGAAATAACAGAACAAACAAATAAGTATTGCTATGCAATATAAGCATTTAAGGAGTGTTTGATAGTAGGCAAGACAAATTACCTATAACTTTTTGTCAATTAATTTATTATACCATTTTTTTCTCTAATTTTAAAATAATTAATACAAATTCTAGCTATATTGTTCAAAATAGATATGTTATAACAATTTGGAATTTCTATGTATTCATCTCGAATGATATATATATATATATATATATTTCAGCCTGTCTGGTAGTAGCCGATTGTAGCAGTAATGCTAAATGCGTCGACTCAGACGGACGTACTGCCAGTTTCCACTGTCTTGATGCTCAATGTAGATGCATAAAGGTTTAATACTACATGTATACAGATCATTGTATTGAAATATTAAATTTATGTTACAATAAAAACATCTCTATTACCATTATCTTGTTGCTTTTATAAAACATGCATTCGGTTGTAAATTATAAGCCAAGCCAAAGTTAACACTTTCCCTTATACGACAATTCTGCAGCAGACGACTTTGAACGTATTTTGTCAAAACATAGAAAATCTCCATAATTGAATGGATAACCTATGACAAAAAGTGGAAAACATTGTGGCAAAAGGAGAAATTGCACGTGTTGTGCAATTTCTTCTTTTGTCACTATGTTTTCAAAAAGCCGTCTGCTGTAGAGATGTCATAAAGCGTCTATATGGGGGAAAGGGTTAACCCGACCGTCGTTGACTATTAGGTTAAAAAAGAGCAGAAAAATATAAAAAGTCTCTAAAAGATGGATGTATACATGTGGATTGTGGCAAAAGAAGAAACTGCTCACTACGAGCATTTTTGCAATAGCCACTTTTTTTCTTTTAAAAAAGTCGTCTGCTGCAGATTCGTCAAAACTCGCGTGCATGATGGAAAAGGGTTAGTGTCGAATCAGACATTCTTGTACATACAAGCAAACACCATTGTCAGACTATGCGGCTCCTTGGACCGAGCTGGGTCTTCACTGGCCGCAACATTCAGAACGTATGGTGTCTTATGGAGGGTCGTATTTTAAATGTGTCTTAAAAGCCGAAATCCAGTAGCTGAGTTAGTGAATACGAGGTCGTTTCACTAATTAGCAGTAAATACAAAATCTTGAGTGTCTCAATCAGCAGTCCGTGATTCCCTGTACGAAATCTAAAATGGTAGGCGGATTTAGGATCTGTCCAAGATGACCACAACACATTTTCGTTCTTCGCATATTATACAGGACAGTGGCGGGTTTTGGTAAGGTATTAGTTCGCTTTTGTTTTTGTTTAGCATTGTCATGCAGAATTTACTATTTAGCGAGCAGAGACGGCTTGGACATAAACTACTTGAGTTGCAAAATCGTTACAAGCAACGAGCGCCAAACCGCCCCTTATTTGTAATTTTATCATGGCAATGAACGAAAATGTGTAATTCCTCACCTGACCGATGCATTTATACTGTTATTTATGTGTCTGAATTACCGAAGTCAATCAAAAATGGTCACTTTGTAACTAGCTTAAAGAACGTTGTCATTACAACTTCCAGCCCCGTGTTCGTAGCGACCGGTTACTGATAGCGGCCATGTTGGACAGATCAAAACATTATCGTCAGCAAGCGTTATACTAAATTGGGATTACATGTCCCCCTTACCTGTCCCTACCCTTGTATTATCGGGTCAGGCGTACACCAGTTATGGCGGTGCTAAATGGACAATCACAGTACATATAGACTACCTTCTCCATTTGTTTACCAAACCTTTTTAAATTCGGTAAGTTCTTTATTTTATTATGGTTGTATGTATTCCTAACATGTATTTGTATTGGTACGCAGTACAGAAATCAATTGTGATGGTTTCACACCTGACGTACATGTACTTATTGCGCGGGTGCATCAGCACCAGTGCATATATTGGTTGTGAAAAACTGTCACTGTTGCAATGGGCTTGCGCATGCGCATGCGCCTTGTTAATCGTCTTGATCGCGCATGCGCCGTATTTTACCTTCAGCTCTCGGATATTTCCGTAGCAGTTCGTCACTAGACTGGTTCACGTTCGATTTCGCAATAGAAGATTAAGATTAAGATTAGTGAACCAGTCTATTTATATGCGAGTTTATATTTATAATGTAAATTAAAACCATAGTTTTTTAATAACACCCATCGATGCCACCATTTGTAACGTGTACCGGCGTTAAGCCATCGCGGGTCACCCATCTAGGCACTAACCGCGATGAGCGTTGCTTTACTTTACACAGAGGTCAACCACTATACCAACGTCGCTATGAAGCCGGCTTCCTCAGCAAGGCTGTAGAAGTGATATTTATACATAAACCTATATCCCGTTCCCGTTCCCGTTACGTTAGGAAAATGGGAACAACAATTTTGGGAGATCGAGGTTAAAACGTTGGGAAAATGTATTTTTGTTTTCGTTTTACGTATTTAACTTAAAACTATTTATATCATATATTTATATCATATATTTAAAAGCGGGTTTCGTGTTTTTCGAATCGAACAGTATTTCTTAAGCCAAAAAATGCTGATTCTCGCGCCAATTGCTGCATCTTGCAGCAACTCTTGCTTACTATAGTGTGCTGAACACTCTGATATACCTAATACAAACAGGTAATATTATATTATTGTGCAGTTGTATTCGTCTTCTCTATGTTGTGTTACCCTCGCAATCGGCTAAATAACCATTTTTCGAATAAATATTGAGTATCAACTTTCTGTAACAGCTTTAATATGCTCGATTTAAATTTAACTGCTTCATGAACTGTGCATGCCGATCTGCAAGTGTTTGCGTATATAATACAAACAATTATGACGAAACCGAGTCTACCGATGTTCGAGTTTAGTGAACCGATCGATCTAGTCCAAAGTACGCGGCGAGTTAATGCCTACAGTTGTGTGAATATTTCAAGCAAAGTAAACTGTTATTAATTCAGTATTTATGAGAATGGCCCAGTTAATTGACCAAAGTCTTATCTATTGGCCAAGACATGGTGCCAATGCAGCAAATCGACGACCTGGTACAAGGCGTAAACGAATTGACTTGCTCGGCGACAATGTAATGAAATCTGCAGTAGACGTCTTTGAATTAATGCGCAAACATATAAAAAGAAAACCACTCTGATAATGGGATTGAATACAAAAAACTTATGGCAAAAGGAGAAATTGCTTACCATGAGCGATTTCTCCTTATGCCACAGTGCTTTCATAAGTGGTCTGCTGGAGAGGCGTCAGAAAGGGTCTGTATGTGGGGAAAAGGTAAAGTTAGACGTGATACGTGCTTCAGGAAAACCACCCCTGTCGTCATTATTGAACGTGTGAAAAGAAGGCCTGTTAAGAATCGAAATGGATACTGCTGTACAGAACTTCCGTCAATGACTGATTGACAAATAGTCCATAGCGAGATTAGACCACGTGGATGCGTAGGCTGATCTGGATCTACACTGGTCGAAACTGCATTGCGGTTATATTTCGGAAAACGCCGCTTAGATATTGTTTAGTCGTTATTGGCCGTATTTGTGAAGTGGTTAGTAAAATGCAGACTGATAGCACATCAGGTAAATGATTAACCCTCCCTTTCCTACATATACACGCTTTCTGACGGTTTTCGGCAGATGACCTTCATAAACATTGTGACAAAAAAGAAATAGCTCAAATTTTGCCCCAATGTTTTCAACTCTGTTAAATAATTATACTTTACACTAGATGTTTTTCAAAGCTGAATGATGCAGCTTTTCTTTATTTGTGAAAGGGTAGTCAACAACCATTGCGACATTCATGTCACAGACATAAAGAAAAGAAACGCATCAGGTCAAAATTGGGCTAGCTTGCTAAATCATTAATGTTACGCCACTTATAGGTGTGTGTGGGTGAAACAAAGGCCCTACAATTCTGTGATTTCGTCATCTATGACACCTCCTAGTGTAGGTTGTGATGCGACTGTGCGTATGCACAGACTCGGTTGGGTCGTCACTGTTTGAAGATGAAACATCACACACAGAGGGATTCATTATTGACATGGCAGTGGCAATTCTAAAACGTCACGTTTGTTATCTTTGTATAATCACGATTTCATTCCTTCTTTTGTTTGCGTTACTTCACATGAAAGACACTATTGAATATTAAAGAAACAAAAAATAACAATGCGTAAAAAGCGGATAACTAATACAGGTTGTGTCTTAGACTGTCTTAGACTATCTACATATACATGTCTAAAAGTAGCGCTTCTGCATGAAAACGAAGTATCTTAATTATCGAAAGCTGATCACACTTTATTTTGCGTTTTGAATTGCCCATTTTATTTTCAGATTTGAGATGGGTTGATATATAAGAAGATTTTGAGTCAATAGTTCTTCAGTATTATCCACATACTATATTCAGAAGGAAATACATTGATACTTGATAATGCAGTTTGTTTACGCTCTTACGTTTGTTGGTAAGTTGCTATATATGTCATCGGGTTTTATAGAATGTCATTCTCTAGTTTTGATTTCTTACAATCTAAGTTTTTTCAAATTTATTTTAATCGCTCAGCTATGCTATTTCTGGATCGTCTACTCCGAGAGCATATGATCAAGTAATTTATATAGCATCCCTGAAACGGCAGTATAACATTGACGATGAGTTTAAAAGATTACATTAAGCAGATAAACCCATTCACGAGTAAAGCGAAGTTAACACCGTCAAATTACGTTCATGCAATATACATACAACATGTACGATACTTACATGTTATTAATTAACCGCAGAATGAGCCAGTGCATGAGAAAAGGTACAAATTGGCATTTCTGAACAGATAAAAGTTCGGATCATCTAGTCCACCTGCTCAGTATTCTCAGAATCTACACAAGTTGACATAATCTTCTAAAAGGCTTGTGTAAGAAATATGTGAACAGTTTAGATTCTGATCAGACTGTGCGGATCTGAATATATAATGTTCACAAAAGCAACCTTTAATCACGAAACTTCTCATATCAACTGATCCATGCTCTGTGTAAACCAGCCATGTGGTATTTGCGAGCACCGTAGATCAAGATCAGCTGGTGCATCCGCGCAGTTTGATCTGGCTCTGCTCTATTCAGCCATAGCTCAGTTGGTAGCTACGCGGATTAACACCACAGGAGATGTGAGTTCGAACCCCTGCTCGGCCAACATTTTTTCCGACGTTCGACAAAAGTAATTGTGACAGACGTCATTCGGCTTCCACCAATGGGCTAACAGTCTACGACTGGTACATGTACTTGTGTGAGAAAGCCAGGATACACATGAGAAGATGAGCTGGCTGCTGTGATATGACTGAACAATTGTTGAAAACGGCGTTAAACTCTTATCAATCAATATATTCGCCCATAGTTCACTGAGGTATGAAACACCGTCTAACAATCAGTATATACTTGCATCAAAAAAAGCCTGTGTGCCTATGCCAATGTTTATTTTATAGGGGATCATTGTAAACAAACTGTGAGACATTTACGAACAGTGTAGATCCAGATCAGCCAACGCATAAAAGCAATCTGATCTGCTTCTGCACTGCTTGTCAATTTGTCACAGACAGTCTAAGAAACAGAAATCAATCTGGACTCGTTTGATGGGGAAAAACGCTTCACCCTTTCTCCGACTGATACGATCCCGTGGCTAGTGTTAATACTATTGATTTCAGTATTTTGTTTATGTATTTGTGTAGTAGTCTTTGCTTATTGATCAGGGGCGTAGCTTGGCAATAATCAATGTGTAGGCCGTCTCGTGAGAAAATCAACATTGTGATTCAGACAGATAATAAAGTTGCTGATACGTGTAACAGTCGCAGAGATTCAGACAAATAATAAGTTGCTGATACGTGTAACAGTCGCAGAGTTGGCGATACGTGTACTAGTCGTAGATGATACTCAGACATATAATAAGGCTGTTGATACGTGTACCAGTCACAGAGATTCAGACATATAATAAGGTTGCTGATACGTGTACCAGTCGTAGATACTCAGACATATAATAAGGCCGATGATACGTGTACCAGTCACAGAGATTCAGACATATAATAAGGTTGCTGATACGGGTACCAGTCACAGAGATTCAGATATATAATAAGGTTGCTGATACGTGTACCAGTCACAGAGATTCAGATATATAATAAGGTTGCTGATACTTGTACCAGTCGTAGAGATTCAGACAGATAATAAGGTTGGTGATACGTGTACTAGTCGTGATACTCAGGTAGATAATAAGGTTGCAGATACGTGTACCAGTCGCTGTGATTCAGACTGATAATAGGGTTACTGATACGTGTACCGGTCGTAGAGATTCAGACAGATAAAGAGGTTGCTGATACATGTACCAGTCGTAGAGATTCAGACAGATAATAAGGTTGGCGATATGTGTACTAGTCGCAGTGATTCAGACATATAATAAGGTTGATGATACCAGTACCGGTCACAGAGATTCAGACAGATAATAAGGTTGCTGATACGTGTACCAGTCGTAGACATTCAAACAGATAAAGAGGTTGCTGATACATGTACCAGTCGCAGAGATTCAGACAGATAATAAGGTTGGTGATATGTGTACTAGTCGCAGTGATTCAGACATATAATAAGGTTGATGATACCAGTACCGGTCACAGCGATTCAGACAGATAATAATATTAGTCAAACGTGTACCAGTCGCAGCGATTCAGGCAAATAATAAGGTTGCTGTTGCAGAGATTCAGACGGTTATTAAGGTTGCTGACATGTGTAACAGTCATAGTGATTCAGACGGATAGGATAATAAAGTTACTGATACGTGTACCGGTCGCAGAGATTCAGACAGATAATAAGGTTGCTGTTACGTGTAACGGTCGTAGAGATTCAGACATATAATAAGGTTGATGATACGTGTACCGGTCGTAGATATTCAGACAGATAATAAGGTTGCTGATATATGTACCAGTCGCAGTGATTCAGACATATAATAAGGTTGGTGATACGTGTACCAGTCGCAGCGATTCAGGCAGATAATAAGGTTTCTGTTACTTGTACCAGTCGCAGAGATTCAAACAGATAATAAGGTTGCTGACACGGGTACCAGTAGTATAATTCAGATAGATGATAACGTTGGTGATACGTGTACAAATAGTAGAGATTCAGATATATAATAAGGTTGGTGATACGTGTAACAGTCGTAGAGATTCAGACAGATAAGAAGGTTCCTGATACGGGTACTAGTCGCAGAGATTCAGATATATAATAAATTTGGTAATACGTGTACCAGTCATAGATATTCAGACTGATAATAAGGTTGCTGATACCTGTTCTAGTCGTAGAGATTCAGAGAGATAATAAGGTTGCTGATACCTGTTCTAGTCGTAGAGATTCAGAGAGATAATAAGGTTGGTGATATGTGTACTAGTCGCAGTGATTCAGATATATAATAAGGTTGATGATACCAGTACCGGTCGTAGAGATTCAGACAGATAATAAGGTTGCAGATACGTGTACCAGTCGCTGTGATTCAGACTGATAATAGGGTTGCTGTAACTTGTACCAGTCGTAGAGATTCAGACAGATAAAGAGGTTGCTGATACATGTACCAGTCGTAGAGATTCAGACAGATAATAAGGTTGGTGATATGTGTACTAGTCGCAGTGATTCAGACATATAATAAGGTTGATGATACCAGTACCGGTCACAGAGATTCAGACAGATAATAAGGTTGCTGATACGTGTACCAGTCGTAGACATTCAAACAGATAAAGAGGTTGCTGATACATGTACCAGTCGCAGAGATTCAGACAGATAATAAGGTTGGTGATATGTGTACTAGTCGCAGTGATTCAGACATATAATAAGGTTGATGATACCAGTACCGGTCACAGAGATTCAGACAGATAATAATATTAGTCAAACGTGTACCAGTCGCAGCGATTCAGGCAAATAATAAGGTTGCTGTTGCAGAGATTCAGACGGTTATTAAGGTTGCTGACATGTGTACTAGTCGCAGTGGTTCAGATATATAATAAGGTTGCTGATACGTGTACTAGTCACGGTGATTCAGACAGATAAAACGGTTGCTGATACGTGTACCAGTCGCAGAGATTCAGGCAGATAATAAAGTTGCTGTTACTTGTACCAGTCGCAGATATTCAGATAGATAATAACGTTGGTGATACGTTTACCAGTCGCAGAGATTCAGACAGGTAATAAGGTTACTGATACGGGTACCAGTCGCAGAGATTCAGATACATAATAAGGTTGATGATACGTGTACCAGTCGTAGATATTCAGACAGATCAAGAGGTTGCTGATACGTGTACCAGTCGCAGAGATTCAGACGGATAATAAGG
This sequence comes from Serripes groenlandicus, assembly GCA_031761405.1. Classification (NCBI taxonomy): domain Eukaryota; kingdom Metazoa; phylum Mollusca; class Bivalvia; order Cardiida; family Cardiidae; genus Serripes; species Serripes groenlandicus. Next base: position 5,629,220 of record JASEVX010000003.1, read on the forward strand.
TTGGTGATACGTGTACCAGTCGCAAAGATTCAGACAGATAATAAGGTTGGTGATACGTGTACCAGTTACAGAGATTCAGACAGATAAAGAGGTTGCTGATACGTGTACTAGTCGCAGAGATTCAGACAGTTAATAAGGTTGCTGTTACTTGTACCAGTTGCCGAGATTCAGACATATAATAAGGTTACATATACGTGTACCAGTCGTAGATATTCAGACAGATAATAAGGTTGATGTTACTTGTACCAGTCGTAGAGATTCAGACATATAAAGAGGTTGCTGATACGTGTACCAGTCGCAGAGATTAAGACAGATAATAACGTTGGTGATACGTGTACCAGTCGTAGAGATTCAGACAGATAATAAGGTTGGTGATACGAGTACCAGTCGTAGAGATTCAGACAGATAATATCGTTGCTGATACGAGAACCAGTCGTAGAGATTCAGACAGATAATAAGGTTGGTGATACGAGTACCAGTTGTAGAGATTCAGACATATAATAAGGTTGCTGATACGGGTACCAGTGACAGAGATTCAGATATATAATAAGGTTGGTGATACGTGTACCAGTCGTAGAGATTCAGACAGATAATAAGGATTCTGATACGTGTACCAGTCGCTGTGATTCAGACATATAATATGGTTGCTGATACGGGTACCAGTCACAGAGATTCAGATATATATTAAGGTTGCTGATACTTGTACCAGTCGTAGATATTCAGACAGATAATAAGGTTGCTGATACGTGTACTAGTCGTAGATACTCAGACAGATAATAAGGTTGCAGATACGTGTACTAGTCGCTGTGATTCAGACAGATAATACGGTTGCTGATACGTGTATTAGTCGCAGTGATTCAGACAGATACTAAGGTTGGTGATACGTGTACCAGTCGCTGTGATTCAGACATATGATAAGGTTGCTGATACGGGTACCAGTCACAGAGATTCAGATATATATTAAGGTTGCTGATACTTGTACAAGTCGTAGAGATTCAGACAGATAATAAGGTTGGTGATACGTGTACTAGTCGTAGATACCCAGACAGATAATAAGGTTGCAGATACGTGTACTAGTCGCTGTGATTCAGACAGATAATAAGGTTGCAGATACGTGTACCAGTCGTAGAGATTCAGACAGATAATAAGGATTCTGATACGTGTACCAGTCGCTGTGATTCAGACATATAATATGGTTGCTGATACGGGTACCAGTCACAGAGATTCAGATATATATTAAGGTTGCTGATACTTGTACCAGTCGTAGATATTCAGACAGATAATAAGGTTGCTGATACGTGTACTAGTCGTAGATACTCAGACAGATAATAAGGTTGCAGATACGTGTACTAGTCGCTGTGATTCAGACAGATAATACGGTTGCTGATACGTGTATTAGTCGCAGTGATTCAGACAGATAATAAGGTTGGTGATACGTGTACCAGTCGCTGTGATTCAGACATATGATAAGGTTGCTGATACGGGTACCAGTCACAGAGATTCAGATATATATTAAGGTTGCTGATACTTGTACAAGTCGTAGAGATTCAGACAGATAATAAGGTTGGTGATACGTGTACTAGTCGTAGATATCCAGACAGATAATAAGGTTGCAGGTACGTGTACTAGTCGCTGTGATTCAGACAGATAACAAGGTTGCAGATACGTGTACTAGTCGCTGTGATTCAGACAGATACTACGGTTGCTGATACGTGTACTAGTCGCAGTGATTAAGACAGATACTAAAGTTGCTGATACGTGTAACAGTCGCAGAGATTCAGACATATAATAAGTTGCTGATACGTGTAACAGTCGCAGAGTTTCAGACATATAATAAGTTGCTGATACGTGTACCAGTCACAGAGATTCAGACATATGATAAGGTTGCTGGTACGGGTACCAGTCACAGAGATTCAGATATATAATAAGGTTGGTGATACGTGTACACGTCGTAGATACTCAGACAGATGACAAGGTTGCTGATACGTGTACTAGTCGTAGATACTCAGACAGATAATAAGGTTGCAGATACGTGTACTAGTCGCTGTGATTCAGACAGATAATACGGTTGCTGATACGTGTATTAGTCGCAGTGATTCAGACAGATAATAAGGTTGGTGATACGTGTACCAGTCGCTGTGATTCAGACATATGATAAGGTTGCTGATACGGGTACCAGTCACAGAGATTCAGATATATATTAAGGTTGCTGATACTTGTACAAGTCGTAGAGATTCAGACAGATAATAAGGTTGGTGATACGTGTACTAGTCGTAGATATCCAGACAGATAATAAGGTTGCAGGTACGTGTACTAGTCGCTGTGATTCAGACAGATAACAAGGTTGCAGATACGTGTACTAGTCGCTGTGATTCAGACAGATACTACGGTTGCTGATACGTGTACTAGTCGCAGTGATTAAGACAGATACTAAAGTTGCTGATACGTGTAACAGTCGCAGAGATTCAGACATATAATAAGTTGCTGATACGTGTAACAGTCGCAGAGTTTCAGACATATAATAAGTTGCTGATACGTGTACCAGTCACAGAGATTCAGACATATGATAAGGTTGCTGGTACGGGTACCAGTCACAGAGATTCAGATATATAATAAGGTTGGTGATACGTGTACACGTCGTAGATACTCAGACAGATGACAAGGTTGCTGATACGTGTACCAGTCACAGATATTCAGATATATAATAAGGTTGGTGATACGTGTACCAGTCGTAGAGTTTCAGACAGATAAGAAGGTTCCTGATACGGGTACCAGTTGCAGAGATTCAGATATATAATACATTTGGTAATACGTGTACCCGTCATAGCTATTCAGACTGATAATAAGGTTGCTGATACCTGTTCCAGTCGTAGAGATTCAGAGAGATAATAAGGTTGGTGATATGTGTACTAGTCGCAGTGATTCAGACATATAATAAGGTTGATGATACCTGTTCCAGTCGTAGAGATTCAGACAGATAATAAGGTTGCAGATACGTGTACCAGTCGCTATGATTCAAACTGATAATAGGGTTGCTGTAACTTGTACCAGTCGTAGAGATTCAGACATATAATAAGGTTGCTGATACGTGTACCAGTCGTAGAGATTCAAACAGATAAAGAGGTTGCTGATACATGTACCAGTTGCAGAGATTCAGACAGATAATAAGGTTGGTAATATGTGTACTAGTCGCAGTGATTCAGACATATAATAAGGTTGATGATACCAGTACCGGTCACAGAGATTCAGACAGATAATAATATTAGTCATACGTGTACCAGTCGCAGCGATTCAGGCAAATAATAAGGTTGCTGTTGCAGAGATTCAGACGGTTATTAAGGTTGCTGACATGTGTACTAGTCGGAGTGGTTCATATATATAATAAGGTTGCTGATACGTGTACTATTCACGGTGATTCAGACAGATAAAACGGTTGCTGATACGTGTACCAGTCGCAGAGATTCAGGCAGATAATAAAGTTGCTGTTACTTGTACCAGTCGCAGATATTCAGATAGATAATAACATTGGTGATACGTTTACCAGTCGCAGAGATTCAGACAGGTAATAAGGTTGCTGATACGGTACCAGTCGCAGAGATTCAGATATATAATAAGGTTGGTGATACGTGTACCAATCGTAGATAATCAGACAGATCAAGAGGTTGCTGATACGTGTACCAGTCGCAGAGATTCAGACAGATAATATGGTTGGTGATACGTGTACCAGTCGCAAAGATTCAGACAGATAATAAGGTTGGTGATACGTGTACCAGTCACAGAGATTCAGACAGATAAAGAGGTTGCTGATACGTGTACCAGTCGCAAAGATTCAGACAGATAATAAGGTTGCTGATACGTGTACCAGTCCCAGAGATTCAGATATATCATAAGGTTGCTGATACGTGTACCAGTCGTAGAGATTCAGATAGATAATATGGTTGGTGATACGAGTACCAGTCGTAGATACCCAGACAGATAATAAGGTTGGTGATACGAGTACCAGTCGTAGATATTCCGACAGATAATAAGGTTGCTGATACGAGTACCAGTCGTAGATATTCCGACAGATAATAAGGTTGTTGATACGAGTACCAGTCGCATTGATTCAGACAGATACGATAATAAAGTAACTGATACTTGTACCAGTCGCAGTGATTCAGACAGATAGTAAGATTGCTGATACTTGTACCAGTCGTAGAGATTCAGACAGATAATAAGATTGCTGATACGTGTACCAGTCGTAGATATTCAGACATATAATAAGTGTGGTGATACGAGTTCAAATCGCAGTGATTCAGATAGATAAAGAGTTTGGTGATACGAGTACAAACTCGCAGTGATTCAGATAGATAAAGAGTTTGGTGATACGAGTACAAATCGCAGTGATTCAGATAGATAAAGAATTTGGTGATACGAGTACAACTCGCAAAGATTCAGATAGATAATAAGGTTGCTGATACGGGTACCAGTCGTAGATATTCCGACAGATAATAAGGTTGGTGTTACGAGTACAAATCGCAGTGATTCCGACAGATAATAAGGTTGCTGTTACTTGTACCAGTCGCAGAGATTTAGACTGATAAGATAATAAAGTTGCTGATGGTGATACGAGTACAAATCGCAGTGATTCAGACAGATAATAAGGTTGCCGATACGTGTACCAGTCGTAGAGATTCAGGCAGATACTAAGGTTGCCGATACGTGTACCAGTCGTAGAGATTCAGGCAGATACTAAGGTTGCCGATACGTGTACTAGTCACAGAGATTCAGATATATAATAAGGTTGGTGTTACGTGTACCAGTCGTAGAGATTCAGACATATAATAAGGTTGCCGATACGTGTACCAGTCGTAGATACTCAGACAGATAATAAGGTTGCCGATACGGGTACCAGTCGCTGTGATTCAGACAGATAATAGTGTTGCTGTTACGAGTACTAGTCGTAGATACTCAGACAGATAATAAGGTTGCCGATACGGGTACCAGTCACATAGATTCAGACATATAATAAGGTTGGTGTTACGTGTACCAGTCGTAGAGATTCAGACAGATAATGAAGTTGCTGATACGTGTGAAATGTATGCAGTGGCAGGAATTCAGACCGATAAGCGTCAAAGGAATGAATTTGATAATTTTGCTTGCTCTTGGGAAGGGGTACTAGTTTCTTTTTTTCGAACAGAGTAGATCTTCACCACTGACACTGTACGGATGTGCAAACTGATACGGCTGAGCAAATGAAAACGCTGAAAATAACCTACACTGTTCAGAAATGCCAACCTGTACCTTTCCTCATGCACTGGCCAATACAATATGCTTGGTTCAGCAATTTAACTATACGAATTAAACCCTGCTTTCAACGCAATCTGTATGTTTTCAACGGTTATCATTTGTATATATTTTATCCGCCTTCTGTTATATTTTCATCGACTTTCTGTCATATGTTGTGTCGACTGTGTGCTATGATTGCATATGTTGCAGCGGTCATCTGTTATGTCATTCAGCGACCATCTGTTGTGTTTTTCAGCGGCCATCTGTTATGTTTATGGTGAACAATGCACCACTGTGAGCACCTGTACCGGCACGACGTGCTCGACGACAGCGGCCCATGTTCATCTCGAGTGTCAAGAAAAACACTGTACCTGTGTCATGGAAAAACTCCGTAAGATATCACTTATTTTATGAAAAACAAAACGACTTACCGACTGAGCTTCCGGGGCTCGGCCATCAGTCTTTGCATGCGTGAAGTCTGATATGGGGTATATCTTGTGTGCCATCTAGCCGCCCATGCATCCTATGTAGGGAACGGATACGATTTCTAAAGAAAACGTATTTTAACCTCTGTCGACAGTGTCAGTAAGTTTAAAACCTCGGAATATTTTGCTTTTTACTGTATATTTACTTGTTTGTCTGTACCAACAGTATGTAGTTGTTTTACTTTTAAAACTGATAAACAGAGCTTTTTGTATGACCAGGATTCGAAATTAGACATGCGGTTATAACCTTGCAACAGTGTTTTAGTCATATTCCTTGCCTTTGCACACTAATATCACATATTAATCACACATATCAATCTTCCTAGGCTAGTTGCAGTCTCCTATACATATTGTTAAGCCTTTTGTTTGGAGACTAGTCACAATGACTTTTGTCAATTATTATCATTATGAATGAATTACCGAGTCGGGATTCGAACAGACGACCCCTGAAACGATAGCCGTCATCGTAATCCACTGAGTGGCTATTCCAATGTGTATTATTATGTGAGCGTTTTCACGAGAAAACCAACATTATGGACTCTGCATAATATTTCGACCCAGATCAGCATGCGAAGTCCGCGCCGGCTAATCCGGGCCGATACATTCAGTCTCGGGGGGGGGGGGGGGGGGGGGGGGGGGAACAGAGGTATATAGTAATGATTCCTGAAACAAAAACTCCACAGGAGGAGAAAAGTGTCTGTCTGGGTTAGCCTGTAGCGGCATGCTTAGGTTGATCCGGGTCGATAGTTTATGCAGTATCAACAATGTTGGTTTTCTCGTGGAACGGCTCATATTTGTAACACAAAACATTTTATCTGTCTGTCTTTCTACAGGTGAATTTAGCTTGTATGTTAATCCGTTATTGTAAAGAATAACATGGACATGCACGAAAAATGATGTATCAAATAGTATCGAACGCTTATGTCACATTTAATATATTCAGTTATATAATGCCAATTTTATTTCGCATTACAATTATCGTTTAATGTTTAACGTTTAAGCAGCATAACCAGGAAACTTGCATGAAACTAGTGGACTACCCTTCTAGCACAAAGTGTTTTCGTTAGACAAAAATAAAAAAATTAAAAATGGAATTTCGTGGCGTATTCTTCTAGAATGAAATATTTTCTAAAATGATTTATCATAATATTAAATTAATTTCATTTTCTATTTGGCTGGAACAACCAATGTACTGCGTAATTTAAATGAAATGGCGTTACCAAAATGGTTTACAATTATTCAAGTTTTAAAGTGAGTATTCAGAATAAAGTTCTGAAAGTACTTTCCTCAATTTATTGGGATTTGGACGAATAGATATGACCTGAAATTCCTTTTCTCTTTCATTGAGAGGACTTGATGTTCGGTGAATGATTGATTGACATTGTCTTATATGATTTTCTGATAACTATTTAACCAAATCAACAAATAAACATATGAAACTACCTGACGTATTAATCTAATACCATACAATGTCTTCTATGATTTGCTCATAAATACTTAACCAAATCAATAAACGAATCTAGAAATTACCTGACGTATTCATCTAGAACCATACATTGTCTTCTATAATTTGCTCATAAATACTTAATCAAATCAATAAATGAATGTAGAAATTACCTGACGTATTCATCTAGAACCATACATTATCTTCTATGATTTGCTGTTAAATATTTATCCAAATCAACAAATAAACCTAAAAATCACCTGACGTATTCATCTAGAACCATACACTGTCTTCTGTGATTTGCTGATAAATACTTAACCAAATCAACAAATAAACCCATGAAATTACCTGACGTAATAATTTAGAACCATACATTGTCTTCTGTGATTTGCTGATAAATATATAACCAAATCAATAAATAAACCAATGAAATTACCTGACGTATTCATCTAGAACCATACATTGTCTTCTATGATTTGCTCTTAAATACTTAACCAAGTCAACCAATAAACCAATGAAATATTACCTGACGTACTCATCTTGAATGCTATATATATATTTCAGCATGTCTGACGATAACGGATTGTAACAGTACCGCTAGATGCATCGATTCACACGGCCATTCTGCCATTCTCCACTGTCTCGATGGTAAATGTAATTGCGTAGATGTCTAATACAATGTTGATCATTGTTTTGAAATATTCACTATATGTATAAATAAAAACAAAGGCATTACCATTATCGTTTTGCTTTCATCAAGCATACTTCCTGTTGTAAATTAAGCCAAGCTACAGTAAAACCATAATTCGTTTACTTTAAGACCTCCTGCTGTAAACGATGTTGATAACTTGTATGTATACTCTCAAAGCGTGGATATACAATGTATACGTGTTTGTTATAGTTGAACACATTGAAAAGGGATCCTCATGATAAAGTTCTCCCGAGGCTACAATGTTTTCAAATGTCGTCTTATGCAGTTGCGTCAACATGTGTCTGCTTGTGGTAAAGGTTTAACGGTGATTCAGATGACATAACATACGTGTACAGTCTTGACAAACGTAGAAGCACGCGGGTCTTGACCTTGCCTTTAACCTTTTGGTAGAATTATTCGTCCAAAATCCGCTCCTACCTTTGTCATACCAACGCACGCATAATAAGTTTCTCGCCTGACCGGTGCATTTATACTGTTATCTTTGCAGATTGAATACAGGGACATTAGGCAGTGTCAAATGCATTGCCGCAATGCGCTCAGTAAACGTCAGGGGTTCATTATAGCGAACCTTCTAATAAAAGTAATGCTATAGAAACTTGCCAGTAGCTGTAATTTGACTGGATGGTTCTGTACTTATAACTATGTTTTGATTGGGTGAGTCGTTATTGTCAGCTAACGAAATACTAGTCCGGAGTGACCTGCCCCCTGTCATTGTATCATAGGGCCAGAAATACACCATACATGGCGAAGAACTTTGGAGACAACCTATTTGTGGACGAACTGATTTAACATTTTAAACTCCTAAAAGTAGAGGAATAAAAAAATCTGCGTAATGTATCGACCTAGATAAGCCTACACAATCGGCACAGGCTAATCCGGTCAGACACATTCCGTCACAGAGGCATAGAGGTATAGAGTAATGATTCCTGAAACAGAAAATCCACAGGAGGCGAAAAGTGTCTGTCCGAGTTAGCCTGCTTGGCATGCTTAGGCTGATCTGGGTCAATACTTTACGCAGAGTCCACATTGTTGGTTTTCTCGTGGAACGGCTCAAATAGTTTGCTTCATTATTGAAGTATTGAACTAATTTAAACTTAGTCTGGTTTAACTTCCCCTACCATAGCAGTCTCGGGTCATGCATAAAGAAGAGAAAATGCTATATAGAAACAACCATTTTTGTTGAACAAACCTTTCAATTTCCATTAGCAGTTAGCTTTTTATTTATTAATTGATTTAAACAATTAAGTTGCAGTTTTCTCCTGTAGAATCTACTAAAATAATTTTTCTTGTATATGTACTAATTGTCTTTAGTACGCCTGGACCCAGACTAATTCCAGACGTTCTAATTAACGATAGTACCAGACTACACTGCAATCCGCCATTGTTAGTAAACGCCAAATGTACTGATTCACGCTATTACGTCGAGTACCAGGACTAATGTAACATCCATAGAAACAAGCCTAAGTTCGTGTAGTTCGAGAAGTTGTAGAGACCAAATATTTGTATTGAGCATCATTCTTCTTCTCTAATTATTACCCCTATGAGTTAACCCGCTAATGACGAACTCGTGCACACACACTCGTTCGTTACACGGTGTTAATGTCACAATAGGGGTTAATAAATTGGAGGAGTGGAGAATTTTCTGTTGAGAAACGGACAGTCTCACCAGAGTAGTCTATGTTCATCTTAATATCAATGCTATACAAAATGTTCAAATACATGTTCTATCATAACATAGAGCAGTGTAAAAGTAAACCCATTTAGACATCTCATACATAAAACAAATCAACTACAGACGATTTTCAAAACATCTTGACACAAAAATTAACAACACATATCTATAAATCTGTATACTAGATTACTTCGTTTTGTCCTTATCAGTATGTATCATTAATACAAATGTTTAATAGTATTGTAAGTTTAATGGTACATTGCCTTCTTTCACCCCTAAACCCCTCCATCTTGAACTTTAACCTTTGTCCAAACTCAACTAATCTGTTGCAGAAGTGTTTGAAAAAATATATCGGCAACAAATTTTAAAATCTCTCAAATTGAAAGTGTAATTACTAAAAAGAAAAGAAACACATTAGCAAAATGAGGAAATGCTCATCATGAGCAATTTCTTCGTATGCTGCACTTTTTCTATCTATATAGTAAAATATAGTTTTAAACCAATGTAGTGTCTTTAATCTGTGTTACTATATATTTACTATATTGTTTTTTCTTGTTTCGGTATATTTCTTCGTTATAAATATTATATAGTTGACTCTTGACAGTGGTTCATTTTGAATTACTGACATGAAATATGATAATTTACATATTTTCACATTTTGAGTGTCAATACGATTACACGATTTTTCGAAAATGACGTTTGCCGCATTTGGCCCCATTTCTCCAGTCGTCGTCACATATATATGAGCCGTCCAACGAGAAAACCAACATTGTATCGATCCGGATTAGCAGGATACTCCTATGGATGTTCTGTTTCAGGAATCATTACTCTATACCGCTAACCCCCTGAAACGGAATGTGTCTGCCCGGATTAGCATGCGCAGGCTGATCTGGTGATCTGGATCGATACATTACGCAGAGTCCATAATGTTGGTTTTCTCATGGAATGGCACACATTTATTTGGAAAGGTGAACATGCATAGCTTAAATTCTGTTTATTTTATATCAGCGTATCAAAACAACATTCAATACCGGGAGAACATTTCGAAATGTCTCTTTATTATTATCTTTACTAAAGATGTTGTATATACCAGGGGCGTAACTTGGCAATTATCAATGTGTAGGCCGTCTCATGAGAAATCAACATTGTGGACTCTGCGTAAAGTATCGACCCGGATCAGCCTAAGCATGCCACACAGGCGTACCCGGATATACACTTTTCGCCTCCTGTGGATTTTCTGTTTCAGGAATCACTACTCTATCTATCCCCCCTTAGACGGAATGTGTCGGCCGGATCAGTCTGCGCGGACAGCGCAGGCTGATCTGGTCGATACATTACACAGATGTGTATCGCCGCAGCTGCATTTTGGGTCATTTTCAGAAAAAATGTATAAGCACGTGCCTACAGTGCCTAAAGGGAGATACGCCCCCTGTATACGTCACAATTATGTTGTTTTATGGGCTTTAGGCGAAACAAATATATTACAGATTTGATCTTGATCAATATAAATAAACCAATAAGAGAAATACGCATATTGTGGTAATTCATTGAACAGAATTACACAGATTCTTCATGATAACAACTTGACAACTGGGTGCTGTTTTTAAGTAGCCCGAATAAACTAAATATAAATATTCAAACATTGTTGTTGCACATTTTAAAATAATTAATCTATTACTTTAAGAAGCACCCGCTTCGTATTACTGGTACACTCCCATTATACGGGAACAAACTCACACTGATTACTGGTACACTCCCATCATACGGGAACAAACTCACACTGATTACTGGTACACTCCCATCATACGGGAACAAACTCACACTGATTACTGGTACACTCCTATCATACGGGAACAAACTCACACTGATTACTGGTACACTCCCATCATACGGGAACAAACTCACACTGATTACTGGTACACTCCCATCATACGGGAACAAACTCACACTGATTACTGGTACACTCCCATCATACGGGAACAAACTCACACTGATTACTGGTACACTCCCATCATACGGGAACAAACTCACACTGATTACTGGTACACTCCCATCATACGGGAACAAACTCACACTGATTACTGGTACGCTCCCATCATACGGGAACAAACTCACACTGATTACTGGTACACTCCCATCATACGGGAACAAACTCACACTGATTACTGGTACACTCCCATCATACGGGAACAAACTCACACTGATTACTGGTACACTCCCATTATACGGGAACAAACTCACACTGATTACTGGTACACTCCCATCATACGGGAACAAACTCACACTGATTACTGGTACAATCCCATCATACGGGAACAAACTCACACTGATTACTGGTACACTCCCATCATACGGGAACAAACTCACACTGATTACTGGTACGCTCCCATCATACGGGAACAAACTCACACTGATTACTGGTACACTCCCATCATACGGGAACAAACTCACACTGATTACTGGTACACTCCCATCATACGGGAACAAACTCACACTGATTACTGGTACACTCCCATCATACGGGAACAAACTCACACTGATTACTGGTACGCTCCCATCATACGGGAACAAACTCACACTGATTACTGGTACACTCCCATCATACGGGAACAAACTCACACTGATTTACTTGTTCGAAAGCAGCATGTCCATTCGTACAGTCTGCTCATACCGACTGTTGAATGGTTATATACGGATATCTTTATATCCTTGAATTGGTAAGAAAGATAATATATCTCCTTAGTGCCAAACATTACATTACATCAACCGTCGGGACATATAGATTGTATTGGTATATGTTTCAACTGTAAAATCTTAGCGAAGACTACGCCGTACATATACAAGATCCTTTAGGACGAAAATATAATTTGCTAGAAGGTCGAACCCATCGTCCGAGATTCGTTGTTATTGTTTACTCTACACTACGCATGGTGTCCATGGATGTCGGGCGATGGCTATGACCGTGTCCGAGATAATCTCGCGGCAGCCGCTTTTGAGACATACTACCTATACCGTCGAGGCTGTTGTGACATAATACCTATACCGTCGAGGCTGTTGAGACATGATACCTACACCGTCGTCGAGGCTGTTGAGACATAATACCTATACCGTCGAGGCTGTTTAGACATGATACCTACACCGTTAAGGGTGTTGAGACATAATACCTATACCGTCGAGGCTGTTGAGACATAATACCTATACCGTCGAGGCTGCTGAGACATAATACCTACACAGTCGAGGCTGTTGAGACATAATACCTACACAGTCGAGGCTGTTGAGACATAATACCTAAACAGTCGAGGCTGTTGAGACATAATATCTACACAGTCGAGGCTGTTGAAACATAATACCTAAACAGTCGAGGCTGTTGAGACATAATACCTACACAGTCGAGGCTGTTGACACATAATACCAATATCGTCGAGGCTGTTGAGACATTATACCTACACCGTCGAGGCTGTTGAGACATACTACCTATACCATCGAGGCTGTTGAGACATAATACCTACACCGTCGAGACTGTTGATACATACTAGCTATTTTGTCGAGGCTGTTGAGACATAATACATACACCGTCGAGGCTGTTGAGACATACTACTACCTATACCGTCGAGGCTGTTGAGACATAATACCTACACCGTCGAGGCTGTTGAGAAATAATACCTATACCGTCGAGGCTGTTGAGACATATTACCTACAACGTCGAGGCTGTTGAGACATAATACCTACACCGTCAAGGCTGTTGAGACATAAAACCTATACCGTCGAGGCTGTTGAGATATAATACCTATACCGTCGACGACTGTTGAGACATGCTACCTATACCGTCGAGGCTGTTGAGACATGCTACCTACACCGTCGAGGCTATTGAAACATACTACCCATACCGTCGAGGCTGTTGAAACATACTACCAACACCGTCAAGGCTGTTGAAACATACTACCTATACCGTCGAGGCTGTTGAGACTGATACCTACACCGTCAAGGCTGTTGAGACATAATACCTTAGCCGTCGAGGCTGTTGAGACATAATACCTATACCGCCGAGTCTGTTGAGACATAATACCTATACCGTCGAGGCTGTTGAGACATAATACCTATATCGTAGAGGCTGTTGAGACATAATACTTACACCGTCGAGGCTGTTGAGACATAATACCTACACCGTCGAGGCTGTTGAGACATAAAACATATACCGTCGAGATTGTTGAGACATAATACCTATACCGTCGACGGCTGTTGAGACATACTACCTATACCGTCGATTGACACATAATACCTATATCGTAGAGGCTGTTGAGACATAATACTTACACCGTCGAGGCTGTTGAGACATAATACCTATACCGTCGAGGCCGTTGATACATAATACCTATACCGTCGAAGCTGTTGAGACATAATACCTATACCGTCGAGCCTGTTGACACATAATACCTACACCGTCGAGGCTGTTGAGACATAATACCTATACCGTCGAGGCTGTTGACACATACTACCTATACCGTCGAGGCTGTTGAGACATACTACCTACACTGTCGATGCTGTTGAGAAATAATACCTATACCGTCGAGGCTGTTGAGACATACTACCTATACCGTCGAGGCTGTAGACACATACTACCTATACCGTCGAGGCTGTTGAGACATAATGCCTACACTGTCGATGCTGTTGAGAAATAATACCTATACCGTCGAGGCTGTTGAGACATACTACCTATACCGTCGAGGCTGTTGAGACATAATAGCTACACCGTCGAGGCCGTTGGGACATAACACCTATACCGTCGAGGCTGTTGAGACATAATACCTACACCGTCGAGGCTGTTGAGACATAATACCTACACCGTCGACGGCTGTTGAGACATAATACATACACCGTCGAGGCTGTTCTTTTGAATAGGTAAGATGTGCAAAGATGGGAGGGATCGTGTTATACAAATGAATTGCGATCCTGCATAAGGACAGTGTCTCGCATGACCCTGTCAGACAACGAATGAACGGCGATCTGCGAAAACCAAACGTAATGCTTTCCTGAAGTGTATATCAGAATCAGCCGTTAGGATTTTCTGACCAGTGTATATCAAAATCAGCCGTTAGGATTTTCTGACCAGTGTATATCAAAATCAGCCGTTAGGATTTTCTGACCAGTGTATATCAAAATCAGCCGTTAGGATTTTCTGATCAGTGTATATCAAAATCAGCCGTTAGGATTTTCTGACCAGTGTATATCAAAATCAGCCGTTAGGATTTTCTGACCAGTGTATATCAAAATCAGCCATTAAGCTTTCATGACCAGTGTACATCTAAATCAACCATTAGACATTTCTGACCAGCGTATAGCAAAATCAGCCGTAAGACTTTTCTGACCAATGTATATCAAAACCAACCGTTTGACTTTTCTGACCAATGTATATTAAAACCAACCGTTTGACTTTTCTGACCAGTGTATATCAAAACCAACCGTAATGCTTTCCTAACCAGTCTATATCAAAACCAACCGTAATGCTTTTCTGACCAGTGTATATCAAAATCAACCTTTAGACTTTTCTAACCAGTATATATAAAAACCAACCGTAATGCTTTTCTGACCAGTGTATATGAAAACCAACCGCAATACTTTTCTGACCAGTGTATATAACAATCAACGGTTAGACTTTTCTGACAAGCGTATATCAAAACCAACCGTAATGCTTTTCTGACCAGTGTATATATCAAAACGAACCGAAATGCTTTTCTGACCAAAGTATATCAAAACAAACCCTTGCATCCTCGCTGTTTAATTTTGCCCTACACAGTGTGTCGTAGAAGCCTCCAAG
Source organism: Serripes groenlandicus (assembly GCA_031761405.1). Classification (NCBI taxonomy): domain Eukaryota; kingdom Metazoa; phylum Mollusca; class Bivalvia; order Cardiida; family Cardiidae; genus Serripes; species Serripes groenlandicus. The sequence continues at coordinate 5,644,616 of JASEVX010000003.1, forward strand.
AAACTTCTGTTAATCAGTAGCCGTTTGGTTCCTTAGCATGCATGCGCAGGCATGTTTTTATCCCGTTTATCCACACGTGTACTTATTACGTTAAAGTTGGTTATTGCAAAGCTACGATCACACAGAAATCGATAAGTGTAAAATTAAGTGAAATACAGGATTTTAGCACTGCTGATTTTTGTCCTTTATCCCCTTACATGATGTCAAATGTTGCAAAGATACAAAACAAACCTCGAGGTATAGCCCAACCAGTTTTACGACGTTGTAACATTTAATGATGCAAAACCGGAGAGCCAGTTAGAGTCTTTATTCTTTCATCTTATTCAAATAAATCCCGAAACGCTTAAAAATATAGTGGACTCGCGATATCTCGACAGTGATAGGGAACCATTAAATACTTCTATTTAATCGAGTTGTCGTCGTGTTCGAGTTATCGACGTGTTCCAAGTTATCGACATGTTCGAGTTATAGACCTGTTCGAGTTATACACGTGTTCGAGTTATCGACGTGTTCCGAGTTATAGACCTGTTCGAGTTTTACACGTGTTCGAGTTATCGACGTGTTCCGAATTATCGACATGTTCGAGTTATCGACATGTTCGAGTTACCGACGTGTTCCGAGTATCGAAGGGTTCGAGTTTTCTGCGTGTTCGAGCTACTATCGACATGTTCGAATTATCGACGTGTTCGAGTGATCGTCGTATTCCGAGATATCGACGTGTTCGAGTTATTGACGTGTTTGTGTTTACGACGTGTTCGAGTTATCGACTTGTTCCGAGTTATCGACATGTTCGAGTTATCGACATGTTCGAGTTACCGACGTGTTCCGAGTATCGAAGGGTTCGAGTTTTCTGCGTGTTCGAGCTACTATCGACATGTTCGAATTATCGACGTGTTCGGGTGATCGTCGTATTCCGAGATATCGACGTGTTCGAGTTATTGACGTGTTTGTGTTTACGACGTGTTCGAGTTATCGACTTGTTCCAAGTTATCAACGTGTTCCGAGTTATCGACATGTTCAAATTATCGACGTGTTCGAGTTATCGACTGGTTCGAGTGATCGACGGGTTCGAGTTGTCGACGTTTTCCGAGTTATCGACGTGTTCGAGTTATCGTTGGGTTCGAGTTATTGACGTGTTCGAGTAATAGGCGTGTTTGAGTTATTCACTTGTTCAAGTTATCGATATGTTCGAGTTATCGACGTGTTCGAATTATCGACGTGTTCGAGTTATCGACGTGTTCCGAGTGATCGACGTTTTCCGAGTTATCAAAGGGTTCGATTGTTGACGTAATCGAGTTGTCGTCGTGTTCGAGTTGTTGACGTGTTCGAATGATAGACGTGTTGTTGACGTGTTCGAGTTGTTGACGTGTTCGAGTTATCGACTGGTTCGAATGATAGACGTGTTGTTGACGTGTTCGAGTTGTTGACGTGTTCGAGTTATCGACTGGTTCGAATGATAGACGTGTTGTTGACGTGTTCGAGTTGTTGACGTGTTCGAGTTATCGACTGGTTCGAATGATAGACGTGTTGTTGACGTGTTCGAGTTGTTGACGTGTTCGAGTTGTTGACGTGTTCGAGTTATCGACTGGTTCGAATGATAGACGTGTTGTTGACGTGTTCGAGTTGTTGACGTGTTCGAGTTATCGACTGGTTCGAATGATAGACGTGTTGTTGACGTGTTCGAGTTGTTGACGTGTTCGAGTTGTTGACGTGTTCGAGTTATCGACTGGTTCGAATGATAGACGTGTTGTTGACGTGTTCGAGTTGTTGACGTGTTCGAGTTATCGACTGGTTCGAATGATAGACGTGTTGTTGACGTGTTCGAGTTGTTGACGTGTTCGAGTTGTTGACGTGTTCGAGTTATCGACTGGTTCGAATGATAGACGTGTTGTTGACGTGTTCGAGTTGTTGACGTGTTCGAGTTATCGACTGGTTCGAATGATAGACGTGTTGTTGACGTGTTCGAGTTATTGACGTGTTCGAGTTATCGACTGGTTCGAATGATAGACGTGTTGTTGACGTGTTCGAGTTATCGACTGGTTCGAATGATCGACGTGTTGTTGACGTGTTCGAGTTATCGACTGGTTCGAATGATCGACGTGTTGTTGACGTGTTCGAGTTGTTGACGTGTTCGAGTTATCGACTGGTTCGAATGATAGACGTGTTGTTGACGTGTCCGAGTTGTTGACGTGTCCCGAGTAATCGATGTTTTCTAGTTTTTGACAAGTTCCAAATTATCGACATATTCGAGTTTTCGACGTAATCGAGTTATCGACGTGTTCCGAGTTATCGAAGGGTTCGATTCATCCACCGGATTATTTATTATCAGCTTCGCGATTCATTTCTACTTATTCATTTATACTTATACTCTGCTCTGCTGTGCTGCTTGTTGTTTATTTTATTGAGGGTTTTACGCCGTTTTTCAACATTATTTCAGTATATCACGGCGAATGACGCTTGTCACAACGACTTTTGTCAAACGACGGAAAGAATGTTGGCCGAGCTGGGGTTCGAACTCAAGACCCCTGTATTGACAGCCCGCGTCGCTATCGACTCAGCTACCGGAGCTCTAGGAAAATATGCATTAAATCTTCAACTAGATTGATGAAAGGACATGTTCGATCACATTTCAACAAACCGTCATATCTGCCAGTTTGAATTCTACTCGATGCAACACCACACCGAAACTTATTGAAAGCACCTTTATGACTTGGTGGTATGATGAGCGTACACTACTCTTATACGCAAAACGACTGTTCGTGCGCAATTTGTTGCCATCCTTTTTGGAAAAGCCCACAGCACTAATAACAAATAATTATGGATTCTGCAAAATGTATCGACCCAGATCAGCTTTCGCAGTCTGCGCGACTTATTCCGTCTCAGGGGGATAGAGGTATACAGTAATGATTCCTGAAACAGAAAATCAACAGGAGACTAAAAGTGTCTATCCGGACAAGCCTGCTTGGCATGCTTATGCTGATCCAGGTTGATACTTTGAGCAAAGTCAATAATGTTGGTTTTATCGCGGGACGGCTCAACGATGTTGATTGAAATGCAATAATTTAGTACTTAGTCAAATATATGTTTATATATTTATAATGACTTTTAGTTGTTTCCTTTGTCCCTGTCTGGTAACTATACCATGTCACGTGGAAATCATTTGTTTATAACTCTCAAAAACCTTTATTCCTTTGAACTAGGAATCCAACGTGGTCGAGTGGTTAGCGTCAGGGATTTGAAACCGGGCGTTTCGGGTTCGATCCCCAATCGCGGTACGACGGTTTTGTTGGAGTGACCCTGTGCAACGCACATATCCTAGCCTAGTACTGGTTTGTTTACTCAGGGATCATGAATATGTAAATTGTCGCCGTGATATAACTGAAATAATATTTAAAACGACGTAAAATCCTAATAAAACAATTAAACGGATCATTTTAACTAATTAAGGCTTATGTTACAATACTAGTATGATATAAGACAGACATGGTGGGAATTGAACCCTGATATGAAGTATAGAGACATCTTCTCTAAAAAATTGGAAGGCTAACTAAGGTATGTGATTGAAAACATTGTTCATATTAGTAAAATGCTATAGGTTTGAACAATTTCTAATATTAAAAGCTGTTTGCTATCAATGCATAAACAACTGTCTGTATTGGGGCCATAGTTAAACGGAATCCTTATCAGACTACAAAGATCGTGATGTATGCCGAAAGTATTTATCTTTAAATTTTAATCTTGGTTGACATCGGGATCAAATAAACCTTGCTTGGTTTTTATCAAAATGTACACGTGACCCGATTAATTTAACCCTTTCCTTCTGACGCCTCTGCAGCAGACGGCTTTTTTGAAAACATGGCGACAAAAGAATAAATTGCTCAAAGCAATTTTTCTTTTGTCACCATGTTTTCAACTCTATTCAATTATTGTTCATTCATTTAAAGGGATTCTCTGTGCTTTTGACTAGACGTATTTAAAGTCGTCTGCTGCAGATTTGTTGTATGTGGGAAAGGGTTAATTTGGGGAACGTCACACGGAAACCGACCTTCGGAGGTTTTGATTGTTTAATAATGATTGATTGGGGTTTTACGCCGACTTCAACAATTGTTCAGTCATATCACGAAGACAATTGTACCTGCCCATGTGATTCCTGGCTTTCTCATACCAGTACTTCACACCACCAGACTTTGCAAGAAACTTGCTGCATTTCTACGTAGACTGTTAGCATATTGGTGGAAGAAGAATGGTTCTTGTCAAAGTGATTTATGTCAACCTTCGGAAAGAATGTTGGCCGAGCTGGGGCTCGAACTGACAACTCCTTGATTGATAGCCCGTGTCGCTACCGACTGAGCTATCGGGGCGGGCTCGGAAATCGGAGGTTTTGAAATTAGTGTTAATTACAATAAATTGCATTCTTGTAATGTCGATCTTCGGTTATAAACGGTTTGCAAACGCTTTTATAATATGAGTACACATAGATGGCGAAAAAGGATGATCCTTATCTGTATGCGTGGGGGGCATAATCTGATCAGGTTCTTCGTTGGACGCAAATACACGAAGGTCTGCTTTTGTGTGACGGGGTCTAAGCTATGTAATAGTGACACCGTGACAAGTAGCTGTAAGTTTGCACGTCCTTAACTTATTCCGATTTGTAGACGCATTTCGACACGTCTTTAACTTATTCCGATTTGTAGACGCATTTCGACACGTCTTTAACTTATTCCAATTTGTAGACGTATTTCGACACGTCTTTAACTTATTCCGATTTGTAGACGCATTTCGACACGTCTTTAACTTATTCCAATTCGTAGACGTATTTCGACACGTCTTTAACTTATTCCGATTTGTAGACGCATTTCGAGACGTCTTTAACTTATTCCGATTTGTAGACGCATTTCGACACGTCTTTAACTTATTCCAATTCGTAGACGCATTTCGACACATCTTTAACTTATTCCAATTTGTAGACGCATTTCGACACGTCTTCAGCAAATCTTTCAAAAATCTGCACATCATTTTTCTCCTTTCGCCAAAATGTGTTCAATTCAATCAAAAAAGTTTGCTTTCAATTACAATTTTGCTTTCAATTGTTCTCATTTTTGCATCAACATGTTCAAAGTCGACTGCTACATAATGTGTGTATGTTGGAAATGGAATCATCGACGTTATTCTTGTTTCTTATTTATATTTGTTCTCATTTTATCTTATATTTTCGATGAAATCAAGATGTATGTTGTTTCATTTCTACCTAAAAGGAAATAAAGTTTAAAGGAGCGGCGAAACATGTTTGATTGATTGAATGATCTTAGTTTTACGCCGTTTTCAATAATTTGTCAAATATATCCGTCGGCGACCATTCATTCACCTACTCATGCGTTTCCTGACCGTCCTACAACAGTATTCCACACAATATGCGTTCCGAAAAACATGCTGCTTTTCCACATGGACTGTTAGCCCATTGGTGAAAGACGAATGACGCATGTCACAGTAACTGTTGTCAAACGTCGGAGAGAAAGTAGGCCGATCTGCAATATGAACTTTCAACCACTGGACTGACAGCCCGCGTCGCTACCAAATAAGCTACCGGGTCTCGTCTAGGCGAAACATGAAGACATATCTTAGAACAAAGGCGACGAGTTTTATCATGATCAGTTCTTCTATCTGGTACATGAAAAGGAGAGATCTAGGTCTGTACTTATCTCTGGTACATCAACATGTGATCAGATTGATCTAGGTCTGTACTTATCTCTGATACATCAACATGTGATCAGATTGATCTAGGTCGGTACAAATCTCTTGTACATCAATATGTGATCAGATTGATCTAGGTCTGTACTTATCTCTGGTACATCAACATGTGATCAGATTGATCTAGGTCTGTACTTATCTCTTGTACATCAACATGTGATCAGATTGATCTAGGTCTGTACTTATCTCTTGTACATCAACATGTGATCAGATTGATCTAGGTCTGTACTTATCTCTTGTACATCAGCATGTGATCAGATTGATCTAGGTCCGTACTTATCTCTTGTACATCAAAATGTGATCAGGTTGATCTAGGTCTGTACTTATCTCTTGTACATCAACATGTGATCAGATTGATCTAGGTCCGTACTTATCTCTTGTACATCAACATGTGATCAGATTGATCTAGGTCGGTACTTATCTCTTGTACATCAACATGTGATCAGATTGATCTAGGTCTGTACTTAACTCTGGTACATCAAAATGCGATCAGTTTTATCTAGGTGTGTTTTTCTCTTTGGTACATTAAAATGCGATCAGTTTGATCTAGGGCAGTACTTCTATCTGGTACATCAAAATGTGATCAGTTAGATCTAGGTTAATACTTCTATCTGGTACGTCAACATGCGATCAGTTTGATCTAGGTCAATGCTTCTATCTGGTACAGCAAAATGCGATCAATTTGATATAGGTCAATACTTCTATCTGGTACACCACAATGCGATCAGTTAGATAAAGGTTAGTACTTCTATCTGGAACATCAAAATGCGATCAGTTAGATCTAGGTTAATACCTATATCTGGTACACCAAAATGCGATCAGTTTGATCTATGTCAGTGCTTCTATCTGGTACATCAAAATGCGATCAGTTAGATCTAAGTCGGTACTTCTATCTGGTACATCAAAATGTGATCAGTTTGATCTAGGTCGGTGCTTCTATCTGGTACATCAAAATGCGATCGGTTAGATCTAAGTCGGTACTTCTATCTGGTACATCAAAATGCGATCAGTTTGATCTAGGTCGGTGCTTCTATCTGGTACATCAAAATGCGATCAATTTGATCTAGGTCAATACTTCTATCTGGTACACCACAATGCGATCAGTTAGATAAAGGTCGGTACTTCTATCTGGTATATCAACATGCGATCAGTTAGATCTAGGTCGGTACTTCTATCTGGTACACCAAAATACGATCAGTTTGATCTAGGTCAATACTTCTATCTGGTACATCAAAATGCGATCAGTTAGATCTAAGTCGGTACTTCTATCTGGTACACCACAATGCGATCAGTTAGATAAAGGTTAGTACTTATCTCTGGTACATCAACATGTGATCAGTTTGATCTAGGTCTGTACTTATCTCTTGTACATCAAAATGCGATCAGTTAGATCTAAGTCGGTACTTCTATCTGGTACATCAAAATGCGATCAGTTTGATCTAGGTCGGTGCTTCTATCTGGTACATCAAAATGCGATCAATTTGATCTAGGTCAATACTTCTATCTGGTACACCACAATGCGATCAGTTAGATAAAGGTTAGTACTTCTATCTGGTACATCAACATGCGATCAGTTAGATCTAGGTCGGTACTTCTATCTGGTACACCAAAATACGATCAGTTTGATCTAGGTCGGTGCTTCTATCTGGTACATCAAAATGCGATCAGTTAGATCTAAGTCGGTACTTCTATTTGGTACACCACAATGCGATCAGTTAGATAAAGGTTAGTACTTCTATCTGGTACATCAACATGCGATCAGTTAGATCTAGGTCGGTACTTCTATCTGGTACACCAAAATACGATCAGTTTGATCTAGGTCAATACTTATATCTGGTACATCAAAATGCGATCAGTTAGATCTAAGTCGGTACATCTATCTGGTACATCAAAATGCGATCAGTTAGATATAGGTTAATACTTCTATCTGGTACATTAAAATGCGATCACTTTGAGCTAGGTCAGTACTTCCATCTGATACATGACACTGCGATCAGTTTGATCTAGGTCGGTACTTAACTCTGGTACATCAAAAGGAGATCAGTTTCATATAGGTCAGTACTTCTATATTGTACATCAAAATGCATTCAGACATATCTAGGTCGGTCCATATCTCTGGTGCATCAACAGGAGATCAGTTTGATCTAGTTGAGTACTTCTATCTGGTACACCAAAATGCTATCAGTTAGATTTAGGTCGGTACTTCTATCTGGTACACCAAAATGCTATCAGTTATATCTAGGTCGGTACTTCTATCTGGAACATCAAAATGCGATCAGTTTGATCTAGGTTAGTACTTCTATCGGTAACATCAAAATACGATCAGTTTGATCTAGGTTAGT